>WTXE01000436.1:0-19139 GCA_022496225.1 Russula aff. rugulosa BPL654 | reverse complement strand
CTGACTCACCTTTTAGCATCAAATGCTACTCACCCTATGCACTTGTGCCCTCCCTTACTTTTGTACCTGTTTCAGTTCTCTTTCATCCTTTATTTTTCTTGTGCCATGCTTCAATTCGATCTTACTGTACCAGAAGGCTGCAGTGTAGAATCTGTAGTCGCAAAGGGATCCTGTATGAACTTAAGAGTTCCATGTAACACCCCGAACCAGCATCATGTTCACCCTCTTCTCGTGTGTGCAGTTGTGTCTTGTTTTCGAGATCATTCCCCTATTTTTTTGCCTCTCGCAAATCGTTTCTGTTCGCTATAAGATCTCTGATACCGGAGTGTATCAAAACTTTGGAAGCACAAGTGTCATCAAATATCACAGTAACTGACATGTACTTGTACGTATGTAGAACATTGGCACACCGAAGCCTACTGGCAGAGAAGGTGGCACAGGCGGTATGGTATCATGATCGTGGCGCAGAGGGCTTGTGCAGCCAGGAAATACGTCAACGGGTTGGATGAGGCGGCAGCCAACTAAATGGACGCAGCTAGAGACTGAATGGATTACGTTCATGAAATATAAAGTGCGTCACGTCACGGTCTCATGTAGGGGTCTCATGTAGGTGCAGAAGGGTTGTTGTGTGTGGCTAAGCCAAGTTGCAACTGAACTAACTTACGTCCGCTTATGATGCTGCGACGTCAAATATTTTCGGGCCCCGGCCCAGCCGGAGAGTTACGACAATATGAGGGCGTGTTTTTGGGCATGCAGCAGATTCTTACTGCGGCAACCGTCACTGCCGTTGGGTTCACACGCAAGGCATAGTACCCGGGCCTCCACTCCAGTCTCTGTTTCATTCCGTCCACGGTCCTACCTTCTAGACGCGCTCAATAATACTCCAAGAGATGAGACGGACAAGGCATCCTCACAGGTGAGACCCAAACAACAGGGAAGACCCATAACTGAGCAACCTTTGTCCCCCAGTGTCTAACCATATTTCTACGTGTGCCCATTTCATTCGTCAAGTGCTACAAAAGTTCTTATAGGCTCGACGATCCGCTCACATGGGGAATCCTCCGTGTGCGAACGTATTTACATTCGTATCTAACGCATTGGACACTCGGCGCGTCCGACATCTTGCTCACAAACCTGTAAATCCCCCTCACGTCCCTTAACAGCGTCTCGCTCACGATCAATACCTAACTTACTGGTGTATACCAGAGTCTTTTCGACATTTTTTTCGAAAGGGACAGATCATAGAGACGCTTCGCGGTGAGGGTATATATCAACCTGCCGTTGATCTGGCCATAGAGAAGCTGCGCGCTGGCGCTTGGGTACGTCTCGTTCAATTCGCGTGCTGAACTGGCGACGTAAAATTTTTAATTCTCTGCAGATACACCTGTTTGGAGAGGGTAAAGTTTGTCAACCCGATACGTACAAGGCGGATCCGCAAACTGGGATTGCGCGATTGCAGCGCTTCAAGTGGAGCATGTGTGTAATTTTTTCCCCTTCCCCTTTCTCGCAGCAACCTATCAATGACCTTTGCGCGTTTGCAGTGGTCGTATTTTGATGGAGACGCAACGCCTGCCGACGATCATACCTATGTGGATCACTGGTACGTCTATATCCCATGATCCCCGTCTACCCCAGAAATCCTCCCCACAATCTACTTATCCCGCGCCGCGCCGATACACAGGATTTGACAAGCTCATGCCAGAAGGACGTCGCGCACCATGGAAATTCCTCCCGCGTCCGAGCGCGCGCTTAAGAGTGACCTTCGGCGCACCATTATCACCCGCGGTTGTGCGCGCTACGATGGCGTCGGCATCAGGGATGGCACAAGCACCATGGTACGATGATGGAGAGGGTGGTAAGGAGCAGAGCATTGGTATGCCGGTCAAATTGAATGCAGAGGCGGAGGTAAAGGTGCGGATCGCGCTCACGGAGCTCATGCGGCACGCTGTGGAAGTTCTCGGTCGACAGGTATCTGGGGATTTGCTCACCGGGTTGCTGCATCACCACCACCATCGGACCTGAAATCTGAATTTTCCTGACTTTTTGATTTTTTAAATATCAAATTACTGTAGAAGCAGTAGAGAGTATCATAGATTACAGCTATTTCATATCGATAGTCGCGTTTTCGTCCAACTACAGTACTAATTATGCAGTCTGTGCAGTTTGTGTTCTTCGGAATTTTGAATCTCGCGGTTAGGCAATTGCATTTGCAGCTGCCACCGTTCGCTGAAGGACGTTCAATTGCGAGTTGAAATGCCTCAGTCGACGATGTGACGCCCTTTACTGCCGAGCAATAAACTAGGAATACCACAGGAGTTCCTGCCTATAAGTATCAGTACTGTACGGGGTTAACCCGAGCCGAATATGTATCACACCGAATATCCCATCCCCCACACTACAGTAGTTACTGTATTACAGCGGAGTATCATGCAGTGAACAGATATAAGATTACGAGTCTTTCACTTGATCTGATCTACATTCTTGGCACCTGGGAGCGAGTCGAGTAGAGGGCTCATAATGTGACTGGGTGCTGTGCTACGAACGAGGTGTGCTGAGTGAGGTTGCTGGGTGCAGGGGCCGGCGCGGAGCGCCGTGGGTTCAGCCAGAGAGGTGAGCTGCGCGGGCGGGTAGAGCTCTCGCGCTCGCTGCAGCGATCCGTGAACTGGTGGTCACAACAGACCTGCTGGTTGTGAAAATGCTGCTGCGAGATGGTGGTAATTCTTCGTTTGCGAAGAATTAGCGACAGTGTATTAGCTGAAGGGAGTGGTGAGAGGGTGTAATTACAGAGGGAGATCTGAGTATGTACGAAGAACCGCTGCTGGGCGGCGGAAGTGGGATGTAGTGAAAGAACATTGGAAAGACGACGGCTCCTTCCGGCCACCAAGACCACACTCCAAACTCCGACGTACGCGTTTCCAACACTCACCCAACAGTTACATTGCTTGCCGCTCGTTTGCCAGGGTCAAAAATGTTTCCGGTTATTGTCCGAAAACAATATGCGCACAGCATAATTAGTTACCTCCGCGACCTTGTAATCGACGGTCAACTGAGTCAACGGTCCTTTACTCTTATCATCGACACTGGCCAACCCGGTGTGTGTGTATGACCTCCACTAGCACTCTATTGCCGATGCTGTCAGTGAGCAACTGAACTAGATGATCGACACTGCTGTCCACTCTATCGTCGAGGCTGGCGAACCGTGATGCATGATGTATCGGCGACGAGCAGCGAATCCGCGTCCGGTGCTCACACACACACACTCTCCTTAACAGGTTTGCGTAGCATTCAGATATTTGCGCAGAAGATAACCGATATCACAACCCTCCTCACGCATCACTTGTCTGGCATCAGACTCAAGGGCTAGACAAGTTGACGCGTAAGTCTTAATATACTTAATAGGCCGTCGTCTTCAACGTCAAGTCAGTCAGGTATCTTCCGAGGTACAGTACATGGCCACACTTATTTGGTAGAGGCCATGTTTGAGTTTGATCTCCGAGCACCCGTACGAATATCTTAATGAACCACCTATACCTGGCGTATGTGGGACCGCCGGTGTTGATTGCTAGGCGTTGAAAAAATGCATGGCAGATGACCATCCGTACGAAGGTATTTAGGAAATACACCCTGGAGGAGACCGAAACCAGCGGAAATCACTTTTGCGGGTGAGAATACTTGTCAAATAAGAATGAGAATGAAGATCTCAGAGAAAGGAGTTCATGTAGTAGGATTTACTTGAACCTTCCCGGTCAGTCACGCGTCACGCGGGGTGCACACCCAGACCAGAGTCGGAGTCTCTGCGGGATTGTCGGAGTCAGAGCGGCCGGGGGTGTCTGAGTCAAGAGAGTTGAGCGCCGGTGTAGTTGGACTCCTACTAGTAACAGATGGCAGATAACGAACGTATTTCCATTCCCTTGGAGCTGCGGGGCTATTCCGCGCCCATAAACCCACACGATGTTGATGGTGAGTTGGGACATGGCGGATCGTTGGACTTGCTGCTGGTCCTTCCATCACTATGCTGATTTCAACTGCAGACTGGAACCAAGTTCCACCGATTAGTACAGCCCAATTTCCACTGGCAACTTCAGCCCAGGAGGATTCAAAGAACGACTCGGAGATGTGGAACATGTACTTGGATGAAGTCAAAGAGGAAGATGGTCGGATCACCAATGCATGGAATAACGATGCAAATAATATTGTCACGTTCGTAAGTCATAATCTACTGAGTCCCTGTGTTCATCTCGGTGACAAGCTCCAAGACAAGCCTTCTATCCGCAATTATTGGCATATTCATCATCGAATTCTACAAGAAATTATCCCCCGATTCCGGCGATCAGACAGTAGCTCTTCTTCAGCAGATTTCACACCAACTTCCAAATTCCCCAACTACTAGTGCTTATTCCAACTCGGCGAATCAACCATCACCTCCCGGAACAGCCATGGTTTGGGTCAACGCACTGTGGTTGATCAGCCTTGTGCTTAGCCTTACATGCGCCTTGATGGCGACGCTACTTCAACAGTGGGGACACAGATATGCCGAAACACCCAAATCTACGACAATGCTGAGGCACCGCGTCCGCGTCCGCTCGCTATTGCTCGTTGGCACAAGGAAATACAACATCCCCCTTATAGTCGAAATACTTCCGACACTCCTTCACCTCTCCGTATACTTATTTTTGAGTGGCCTCGTGATAGCTTTTCATACGATCCACAAGACGGTGGCCATCGTTGTCAATGTTGCCGTTGGAGTTTCGGTACTGGCATACATTTACTCAGCATCCTCCCTTGCGTTGATGTGAAGTGCCCGTATCGTACCCCGATATCCAAAATCTTGTGGTATCCATATCACGCCCTTCTCTCCTTGACATCATTTTGCCTTCATCGGTGTTTACTGGGACTTCAGATTCTTCTGAATCGACCGGTTCTTTTAAGGAGAAAACACGTTGTCTACTATAATTGGCTATGGTCACGCAGATCATCTGCCTCAAATCATTGGCGATTTCTCAAGGATGGCTTAGAAGAGAGCATCGTTCATCGTGCCGTAGAAACGTTGAGAGATGGGGATAGCGAGAGGATCACTAGGATGTTCAACCAGCTCGCGATGGGTGATAAAGACAAGCTTCTCAAGTTTGCGGCCAGTATACCGAGATACATAATCCCCAATCTCATTCCATATATCGGGTTCGATCCCTTCCGAGAATCCCTTCTCGTTCTTCTTCGAAGCTGTGTAGCAGGGAGATATGCAGCTTTGCCCAACGTGGATGTACACGAGCGGTCCCTCTTAGTATGTTTACATGCTATCCGCCACATCGTCAAGGCCAACGCACCCTCCATCCCCGATTTAAATTTCATGCGGGACCACTTCGCAAATACTGGTCTCATGCGGCCGTTGTGGGGTGATATGCACGATTCCATCCGCATATTGTCTCGCTCCATTTGCGCATTGGTTGCCAAACAAGTGATCAGTAAACAACAGCTCGAATCGACGCCGCTCGACGCGACCATGACACCACTCGAGTCGACGCCGCTCGATGGGGCAGACATAAGCTGGCTAGAAGAAGTTACTGGGGAATCGTCGAACTCGATACTCGAAGCGAACGCTACCGTGCGGGACCAGATGAACTTCAAATCTTTTGTTAAAGAAGCACTTCGGAATCATGTGTCGCACCGTGACCTTTCGGCCGAGGATGATACAACTTTCAACGAAACTCTCGCGATTCTCCTGGGTATTGGAACCCATGGCCCCAACTTCGCTACCCGCGACTGGCAAACTCGGCTTTCTGAAGAAGTTGGACGAATACAACGATATGACCCTCGAGGCGCTTAGAAGTATTCAATAAATTATGCTTGGTGTTTCCGTCTCTCCCACCCGTTAACTCCACACATCCAATAGTTCCCCCTCGTGCAGCTCCCCTCGTGCAGCTCCCCTCGTGCAGCTTCCCCTCGTGCAGCTTCCCTCGTGCAGCTTCCCCTCGTGCGGCTTCCCTTCGTGCAGCTTCCGCTCGTGCAGCTTCCCCTGCTCTTGCAGTTTACCCTCCCGGTGTAATTCAACCTTCCCATGGAGCTCACCGCCGCCGTGCAACAATGTAGGCCCATTACCACGTGCTTCATGTAGACCTGCTGTCCCATGTCGTCTATAATCCCCGTCCCCTTCGGGTATCTAGCGGTTCCCCCTCATCTTTCTTTTACCTTTCCCTGACAAGTAATTTGACCCGGTGAGGGCATTGAAGCCTACTGTCGTGTTCGCCGGCACGCTCGCATATTCTCTTTGACTGGGTTTCTTTCGCTTGTGCCCTATCATCTTTCCCTTTGTTCTTTACTATACTATACAGCACGCCATTCCTACGTACACGTGTCCCTTCTTTTATTTATGATCACTCACTCATTTCATTTCCCGTTGTCCCTGCCTACGCTGACTCACCTTTTAGCATCAAATGCTACTCACCCTATGCATTTGTGCCCTCCCTTATTTTGTACCTGTTTCAGTTCTCTTTCATCCTTGTGCCATGCTTCAATTCGATCCTACTGTACCAGAAACCGCAGCGTAGAACCTGTAGTTGCAGAGTGATCCTGTATGAACTTAAGAGTTCCCTGTAGCACCCCGAACCAGCATCATGTCACCCTCTTCTTGTGTGTACAGTTGTGTCTTGTTTTCGAGATCATTCCCCTATGTTTTGCCTCTCGCGAATCGTTTCTGTTCGCTATTAGATCTCTGATACCGGAGTGTATCGAAACTTTAGAAGCACGAATATCATCAAATATCACAGTAACTGATATGTACTTGTACAGTATGTAGAACATTGGCACGCCGATTCGCCGAAGCCTGCTGGCAGAGAGGGTGGCACAGGCGGTATATCGTGGCGCAGAGGGCTTGTGTAGCCAGGAAATACGTCAACGGGTTGGATGAGGGCGGCAGCCAACTAAATGGACGCAGCTAGAGACTGAATGGATTACGTTCATGAAATATACTGTAAAGTGCGCCACGTCACGGTCTCATGTAGGCGCCGAAGGTTTGTTGTCTAAGCCAAGTGGCAACTGAACTAACTTACGTCCGCTTGTGATACTGCAGCGTCAAAAAGTTTCGGGCCCCGGCCCGGCCGGAGATTACGACAATATGTGGGCGTGTTTTGGTTTGGGCAGCCTGGCATGCAGCAGATTCTCTGCGGCAACCGTCATTGCCGTTGGGCTCACATGCAAGGCATACCTCCACTCCGGTCTCTGTTTCATTTTCGTCCACGGTCTTCAATATCTTCTAGACGCGCTCAGTAATAACTCCAAGAGACGAGACGGAACAAGGCATCCTCGAGACCCCAACAACAGCGAAGACCACAACCGAACAACCTTTGTCCCCCCAGTCTCTGACCACATTTCTACGTGCGCCCATTTTATTCGTCAAGTGCTACAAAAGTTAAAAAAGTTCTTATAGGCTCGACGATCCACTGACATGGGGAATCCTCCGTGTGCGAACGTATCTACATTCGCATCTAACGCATTGGACACTCGGCGCGTCCGAAATCTTGTTCACAAACCCGTAAATCCCCTCACGTCCCTTAACAGTGTCTCGATCACGATCAATACCTAACTTACCGGTGTATACCCAGAGTCTTTTCGATATTTTTTCGAAAGGGACAGATCATAGAGACGTTTCGCGGTGAGGGTATATACCAACCTGCCGTTGATCTGGCCATGGAGAAGCTGTGCGTTGGCGCGTGGGTACGTCTCGTTCAATTTGGGTGTTGAACTGGCGAGGTAAAATCCTTATTTGTCTGCAGATACACCTGTTTGGAGAGGGTAAAGTTTGTCAATCCGATACGTACAAGGCGGATCCGCAAACTGGGATTGCGCGATTGCAGCGCTTCAGGTGGGGCATGTGCGCAACCTATCAATTACCTTTGCTCGTTTGCAGTGGTCGTATTTTGATGGAGACGCACCGCCTGCCGACGATCATACCTATGCGAATCACTGGTACGTCTATATCCCATGATCCCCGTCTACCCCAGCAATCCCCACAATCTACTTATCCCGTGCTGCGCCGCGCCGATACACAGGATTTGACAAGCCATGCCAGAAGGACGTCGCGCACCATGGAAATTCCTCCCACTTCCCGGCGCGCGCTTAAGCGTGACCTTTGGCGCGCCATTATCACCCGTGGTTGTGCGCGCTACGATGGCATCGGTGTCAGGGTTGGCACCAGCACCGTGGTGCGATAATGGAGCGGGTGGTAAGGAGCAGAGCACTGGTATGCCGGTCAACATGGATGCAGAGGCGGAGGTAAAGGTGCGGATCGCGCTCACGGAGCTCATGCGGCACGCTGTGGAAGTTCTCGGTCGACAGGTATCCGGGGATTCGCTCACCGGGTTGCCGCATCACCACCACCATCGGACATGAAATCTGAATTTTCCGGACTTTTTTATTTTTTAATTATCGAATTACTGTAGAAGTAGGGAGTCTATTTTACTATAATATCGATAGTCACGTTTTCGTCTAACTACAGTAACTTACTATTTATGCAGTCTTTGCTGTTTGTGTTCTTCGGGATTCTGAATCCCGCGGATAGGCAATTGCATTGCAGCTGCCACCGCCCGCTGAAGGACGTTCATTTGCGAGTTGAAATGCCTCAGTCGATGATGTGGCACCCTTTACTGCCGAGCAATAAACTAGGAATACCATAGGGTTCCCGCCTACAAGTATCAGTACTGTACGGGGTTAACCCGAGCCGAATATGTATCATACCGAGTATGCCATCACCACACTACAGTAGTTACTATACTGTATTACAGCGGAGTATCATGCGGTGAAGAGATTTGAGACTACGAGTGTTTCAGTCGGAGTCTCTGCGGGCCAGTCGGAGTCAGAGCGGGGGTGTGATTCAGAGAGTTGAACGTTGAGCGCGTTGAGCGCGTTGAGCGCTGAGAGCCTGAGCGCCAGTGTAGTTGGACTCTCACTATCGTAGTAACAGATGGCAGATAACGTACTTATTCCCATTCCCTTGGGACCGCGGGGCCATTCCGCGCCCGTAAACCCACACGATGTTGATGGTGAGTTGGGGCATGGCGGATCTTTGAACTTGCTGCTGGTCCTTGCATCGCTATACTGATTCCAACTTCAGACTCGGACCAAGTTCCACCGGTGACTACATCCTAATTTCCACTGGCAACTTCAGCCCAGAAAATTTTAAAGAACGACTCGGAGATGTGGAACATGTACCTGGATGAAGTCAAAGAGGAAGATAGTCAGGGCACCGAGACTTGGAAAGACGATGCAAATAGTATTGTCACGTTCGTAAGTCATAATCTACTGGGCCCTGTGTTCATCTCGGTGACAAGCTCCAAGACAGGCCTTTTATCCGCAATTGTTGGCATATTCATCATTGAATTCACAAAAGTTATCCCCCGATTCCGGCATTCAAACAGTAGCTCTCCTTCAGCAGATTTCACACCAACTTCCCAATTCCCCAAATAGTACTTATTCCACCACGGCGAATCAACCATCGTCTCACGGAACAGCCATGATTTGGGTCAACGCACTGTGGTTGATAAGCCTTGTGCTTAGTCTTACAACCGCCTTAATTGCGACGCTACTTCTACAATGGGCACACAAATACACCCAAACACCCAAATATGCGAACACGTTGAGGCATCGCGTCCGCGTCCGCTCACTATTGCTCGTTGGCGGGAAGCGGTACAAAGTCCACCTTATAGCTGAAATTCTTCCGACAATCGTTCACCTCTCCGTATACTTATTTTTGGGTGGCCTCGTGATAGCTTTTCATACGATCAACAAGACGGTGGCCATCGCTGTCGATGTTGCCGTTGGAGTTTCGGGACTGGTATACATTGCGCTCAGCATTCTTCCTTGCCTTGATGTGGCGTGCCCGTATCGTACACCGATATCCAAAATCCTGTGGTATCCATGTCACGCCCTTCTCTCCTTGGCAGCACTTTGCCTTCGTTGGTGCTTACTGGTACTTTATATGTTTCTGGATCAGCCGGTTCTGTCACGGGGACAACGCATACTCCTTCGTTGGCTACAGTCACGTGGATACTCTATCAAAAATCATTGGCAATTTTTCTCGGATGGCCTGGAGAAGAGCATCGTCGATTGTGCCGTAGAAACGCTGAAAGATGGTGACGGCGTGAGGATTACCTGGTTGTTCAACCGGCTCGCGCTGGGCGATAAAGACAAGTTTCTCAAGTTTGCGGCCAGTATACCGAGACACATAATCCCCATTCTCATTCCTAGTACTGGGCCATTTTTCTTCCCGGACTTCGGAGCATCCCTTCTCCTTCTCCTTCGAAGCTGTGTAGCAGGCAGATATACAGTTGGGCCCGACGCGGATGTACACGAGCAGTCCCTTTTATTATGTTTACATGCTATCCGCCACATAGTCAAGGCCAATATCGAAGATTCTGTGCATACTATACACAGAATCTTCGATTTAGATTTCATGAAAGCCCACATCGCAAATGCTGGTCTCATGCGATCGCTGTGGGGTGATATGGACGATTCCATCCGCATAGCCTCTCGCTCCATTTGCGCATTGGTTGCGAAACAAGTGATCAGAAAACAATGGCTCGATGGGGCAGACCGAAGCTGGCTAGAAGAAGTTAATGGGGAATCATCGAACTCGATACTCGAAGCGGACGTTACCGTGTGGCGGGACCAGCTGAACTTCAAATCTTTTGTTAACGGGGCACTCCCGAATCATGTGCCGTACCGCGACCTTTCGGCCGAGGATGCTACATCCTTCAACGAAACTCTCGCGATTCTCCTGGGCGTAAGAACCAATGGCCTCGGCTACTTCACTACCCGCGATTGGCAAACTCGGCTTTCTGAAGAAGTTGGGCGAATACAACGGTATGACCCTCGAGGCGCTTTAGAAGTATTCAACGCATTGCGCTTGGCGTTTCCGTCTCTCCCTCCCGCTACCCCTGCCCATACAGGAGTTCCTCCTTCCCATTTAATCCCCACTCCGAGTCCTGTACTTCCTCCACCCCGTGGAGTTCTCCCTCCAGGTCCTGTACTTCTCCCACCCATGAAGTTTTCCCTCCGTCCTCTACTTCCTCCACCCCGTGAAGTTCCCCTTCTTCGTGCAGGCCCCCTCTCCTTGCACTTCCCTCTCCTCATCCAGTTCCCCCTCGCGCACCTCCCTTCCCTTGTCCAGTTCCACCTCGTGCAGCTCCCCCTCCCCTCCCCTTGCATTTTACCCTCCTCGTGCACCACGTACCAATGCAGGTCCATAACCATGTGCTTCATATGGACATGCTCTCCAATGTTGTCTATGATTTCCGTCCCTTTCTTCGGGTATCTAGTGGTTTTCTCCCCTTATGTTTTTTTTTGGAATCCCTCTCTCTGACTTGTGATTGACCTGGCGAGGTAATTAAGCCTACCACTACTGAATCCCTGATACCGGAGTGTATCGAAATTTTGGAAGCAAAAATATCATCAAACATCACAGTATCCGATATGTAATTGTACTGTACAGGAACATTGGCGCACCGAAGCCGAGAAGTTCGGTATATCATGGGCCGGGGTGTAGGGCTTGTGTACCCAGGAGCTACGGTTGGGCCGAATGGATTACGTTCATGAAATAAAAGGTGAGCCACGTCATGGTCTCGTGTAGGTGCAGAGTGCTTGTTGTGCGTAGCTAAGCCAAGTGGGAACTCCGTCCGCTTGTGATGCTGCGACGTTCACCCGTTTGTTTCGGGTGTTCTCTGCACGGGCGTGCCCGGGACGACATCAGGCCAGCATTCTATGGGACGCGCGGGCGGGCGCTTATTAATATCCTGCCCACATCGTGCGTCGCGTCCAAGCGGGGTCACAGCTCTTTGTCATTATTTTCTTTCTATCTAGTTCCTACTGTAGTGTCACCAGTTTGTATATTGCGTAATACACACAACCCTTAGTAAAACCATTGCGGCACACCAATGTCTATCTGAGTCCACACCTCGCAGACTGAGCAGCTGCCAGTTGCGAGGCGCGCTCTCAAGTGCAGACCCACTCCACTCCCAGTCGCCACGCTTTTGCCCAATCCCCATTCTTCAAGCATCACACCACCTGTATGTAGCC
Source organism: Russula aff. rugulosa BPL654 (assembly GCA_022496225.1). NCBI lineage: Eukaryota > Fungi > Basidiomycota > Agaricomycetes > Russulales > Russulaceae > Russula > Russula aff. rugulosa BPL654. The sequence continues at coordinate 7,073 of WTXE01000436.1, read as the reverse complement.
AGTCTAGTCACGCCGTACGTACGTACCTGTCCCTCTTTGTCAAGGTCAAGCCCCTCTCAGGTGTGGACCAAAGAACAAGGAACCTGATGGCAAAAAGCGAATACGAAGCATCGAAGAAAGTGACAAAGACACAAAAGTGAAGTGTCAGTACCGTGACTAGCCTAGTAGCGACCCTTGTGCACAAATCTTAATACTATTGAGATAAGCCGGCTCACAGCAAACTATATTAGTAGCTTCACCATACTTATACTCGAGTAGTACAGTATAGTGGAGTTACCAGTATAGCGAACGCGTGCTGCGGAATGCCGCGGGAACGATCATGATGGGACGAACGGCTCGTACTTGGCAGTGGCTCTACAAGCGGGATGCCGAGATTGGAGAACTTGGAAAGCAGCAGAGTGCCGCTGGGCAGTATCTCGATACCGTTGCCAAAGTATTGTTTAGCGGGAGGAAGGGTGATGTCAGGGGCGTCCGAGCGGGAGCGCGTGGCTCGCGGGGATAAGGGCTGGCGTTCGAGTGCGCCAATCTGGTTACTACAGGGGCGCTGATCCGCGGGCATGGTGGAATCCATGTACGGTCTCTCTACGGATGAACCAGATGTTCTCGCGACCCTTGCAGAAGAAGAACAATTAGAACATGGCGGCGATGTCGACGGCAATGGTATATCAAACTTAGATGACAAAGATCTCCCACGTTGGGCACAGCGGAGCTCAACTGGCAGACGGCGAACTCCATCGCACACATGCACTACTCGCCGCGCTGCTTCCTGCATCCCTTCTCTCCCACCTGCCCACCTCACCAGACCGAGCCGAACTTCTGAACGCCTTACCATCCGGCCAATTATCGCGTACAGCATCGGCGTCAGACAGTCTAGAAAGCCATGGGGATATATTAACGGCGACTCAAGAGTCAATACACGATATCGCTCTCGAAGATGCGCTTTCGGCGTCCACGGTCGACGGCTCGCAAGCGGAGAAGGGCCGGAAAAGCTGGACGTCCAACTGCACGGATAATTTGCGTCTATGGAGCGCGTAAGTCCAATCCCATACCATCCCATGCACATAATGTCATTCATGAGACTTCTTCTGCAGTGCTTTGAGGATTCGGTATATGCTGCCCATCTTCTCCCCTGCCACACCAAATGTACCGACATTGAAACCAAGCTTACGCTAGCGGCAGCGGCAGCTGCTGAACTGGTGCTGCCAGCATCGCCGTCGACGTCGACGGTCAAGTCTTCAGAGATGCCGATCTTCTTTATGCACGCGTCGTCGCGCGTCGAGATGACGGTTGGAAAGACATGCTCGAGGGCGCTGGACATCGGTGTAGCACATGACATAGGGATTACATACTGTAACTCCGAGATCACGAGTCACGGGTGAATGCACCTCGTGTCGGATTCGCGGAGTTGAGCGCCGGTGTAATCGATCTCATCTCTCACTAACAAATGGCGGCGTCACGGTATAATATTAATGTACACAATGATACCCGCGATCCGCCGCCCTCAACCGCCGGCGCACTCCGCCAGCAGTCCATATACACACGCAATGTTAATGGTGAGTTGGGGCATGGCGGATCTTCAAAGTCGCTGCTGGTCCTTGCATACTATACTGATTCCAACGCAGCCCAAGTCCGACCAGAAACCACAGCCCGAGCTCTACCGGAAACCGTAGCCGAAGTTCCACCGGTAACCTCAGCCCGATCTCTACCAGTAACCGCAGCCGAAGTCCCACTGGTAACCTCAGCCCGAGCTCTACCGGTAACCGCAGCCGAAGTAACCGCAACCCGAGCTCCACCGGTAACCGCAGCCCAACATCTGCCTGCAGTTGCAATGCTGGCAGATTTAGAGAACGACACGGAGATGTGGAACATCTACTTGGATGAAGTCAAAGAGGATGATAGTCGAAACACCGAGGCCTGGAAAGACGATGCAAATAGTATTGTTACCTTTGTAAGTCATAATCTACTGGATCCCTGTGCTCATCTCGTTGACAAGCTCCAAGACAGGTCTTTTCTCCGCAATTGTTGGCACATTCATCATCGAATTCTACAAAAACTTATCCCCCAATACTGGCAATCAGACGGTGGCTCTTCTTCAGCAGATTTCATACCAACTTCCAAATTCCCCGAATAGTGCTTATTCCAGAGCTGCGAATCAGCCATCGCCTCCCGGAACAGCCATGATTTGGGTCAACGCACTGTGGTTGACAAGCCTTGTGCTTAGCCTTACATGCGCCCTGATTGCGACCCTACTTCAACAGTGGGCACGCAGATACACCGAAACACCCAATTCTCCGAACACGCTGAGGCACCGTGCCCGCGTCCGCTCACTATTGCTCGTTGGCACGAAGCAGTACAAAATCCCCCTGATAGTCGAAATACTTCCGACACTCCTTCACCTCTCCGTATACTTATTTTTAGGTGGCCTCGTGATAGCTTTTCATACGATCAACGAGACGGTGGCTATCGCTGTGGATGTTGCTGTTGGAGTTTCGGGACTGGCATACATTGCACTCAGCATCGTTCCTTGCCTTGATGTGAAGTGCCCGTATCGTACCCCGATATCCAAAATCTTATGGTATCCATGTCACGCGCTTCTCTCCCTGGCAGCACTCTTCCTCCATAGGTGTATGCTGGGACCTCATAGGCTTCTGAATCAACCGGTTTTGTCAGGCGGACATCGCGTACTCATCCGTTGGCTACATTCACGTGGATACTCTATCAAAAATCATTGGCGATTTTTCACAGATGGCTTGGAGATGAGCATCGTCCATCGTGCCGTAGAAACGTTGAAAGATGATGACCGCGGGAGGGTCACTTGGCTGTTCCACCGTCTCGCGCCGGGCGATAAAGACAAATTTCTCAAGTTTGCGGCCAGTATACCGCGACACAAAATCCCTGATCTCATTCCACCTATCGGGTCCATTTTGTTCAAGGCCCAGGACTTCGGGGAATCCCTTTTCATTCTCCTTCGAAGCTGTGTAGCAAGCAGACATACAGTGGGACCCAACGCAGATGTAGACGAGCGGTCCCTTTTAGTATGTTTACATGCCATCCACCACATCGTCAAGGCCAACGCACCCACCGTCCCCGATTTAAATTTCATGCGGGGCCACTTCGCAAATACTGGCCTCATGCAATCGTTGTGGGGTGATGTGGGCGAATCCATCCGCATGACTTCTCGCTCCATTTGCGCATTGGTTGCAAAACAAGTGATCAGAAAACAACAGCTCGACGAAGCAGACCTAAGCTGGCTACGAGACGTTACTGGGAAACCATCGAACTCGATACTCCAAGCCAATGTTACCGTGCGGACCATATGAACTTCAAATCTTTTGTTATAGAAGCACTTCGGAATCATGTGCCGCACAGTGACATTTTGGCCGAGGATGCTACAACTTTCAACGAAACTCTCGCGATTCTCCTGGGCATTAGAACCCATGGCCCCGACTACTTCACGGATCGCGAATGGCAAACACGGCTTTCTGAAGAAGTTGGACAGATACAACGATATGACCGTGCAGGCGCTCTTAAGTACTCAACGCATTACGCTTGGTGTTTCCGTCTCTCCCTCCTCCCGTTATCTCCACCCATGAGGGAGTTCCCCCTTCCCAGTTATTTCCCCCTCCGAATCCTGTACTCCATCCACCTCGGGCCCGTGAAGTCCCTCCTCCTCGTGCAGCTCCCCCTCTCGCTCCTCTTGAGGTCTACCCCCTGGTGCGGTTCCCCCTCTCCAACCTCTTATAGTCTATCCTTCCGGATCAGCTCCACCTCCCTCTCCTATTGTAGTTTACCCTCAGGCTCCCCGTGTAAATCGCCCTGCCCATAGATCTCACCGTCACCATGCACCAATGTAGGTCCATTTCATTCACAGTAGACCTGCTGTCTTATGTCGTCTATGATTCAAGTTTCCGTTCCCTTCTTCGTGTATCTAGCTGTTTCCCCCCTATATTTTCTTTCTTTTTTTTGGGATTCCTCTCCCTGACATGTGATCGACCCTATCGAGGCATTGAAGCCAACTACTGTACTGCTGGATTCCGGATATCGGAGTGTATCGAAATTTTGGAAGCGCAAATATCTTCAAATATCACAGTAACTGATATGTACTTGTACAGTATATAGGAATATTGGCGCACCAAAGCCTACTGGCAAAGAAATTAGCGCAGGCGGTAATCGTGGGGCGGAGGGCCAGTACGCCGGCCAGTGTTCCCAGGAACTGTGTCAACGGAAATGGGCGCAGCTAGGGACCGAATGAATTCCGTTGATGCAATGAAAAGGGAGCCACAAGAACAGAGAGCGCTCGGGACCATTATCTTAATGACTATCTATACGTAGTGCATGTGGGCCAAGCTGTAAGAAGGAGTGGAGCAGAGCGACCATGTAGCGCTCGTCAGCCACTGATGCACTGATGACTCGTTTGACGTTGTGGTAGACGTAACTTATACTTATAAAGGGCATCATGAGTCACGGGAGGGGCCGAGCTGGCATGAGCGCGTGGCGCTAGTCCAAATACGGCATCACTTGTCATCGATCGTTCGATCGTTGACTGTTGACAACTCTCACTCTCCATATCAACACTAGCAAATCGGAAAATGACCGAGTATGTACCCCCGTGGCTAACACGGAGAATTATACGTTGCATCCCTTTGCTGCGCCCGTGCCTGTGCGCCCGCTGCCCCAGCGGAAAATTCGATCTAATTGTGAGTTGGGGTTATATATCACTGTGCTGATAGATATTAACATTAATTGCAGCCCAGATTCCAACTGCAGTCCAGGAAGACTTGTATGATGACTCGGAAATGTGGAAGATGTTTTTGGATGAAGTCGAAGAGGAAGATAATCGGTTCACCGACGCCTGGAAGGACGATGCAAATAGTATCGTTACCTTCGTAAGTTATAATCTACTGGGTCCCTGTGTTCATCTCTGTGACAAGCTCCAAGACAGGTCTTTTCTCCGCAATTGTTGGCGCATTCATCATCGAATTCTACAAAAACTTATCCCCCAATTCTGGCAACCAGACGGTGGCTCTTCTTCAGCAGATTTCACACCAACTTCCCAATTCCCCGAATAGTGCTTATTCCAACACGGCGAATCAACCATCATCTCCCGGAACAGCCATGATCTGGGTCAACGCACTGTGGTTGATAAGCCTTGTGCTTAGCCTTACATGCGCTTGATTGCGACACTGCTTCAACAGTGGGCACGCAGATACATCGAAACACCAAAGTATTCGAACGTGCTGAGGCACCGCGCTCGCGTCCGCTCGCTATTACTCGTCGGCACCAAGTTGTACAAAATCCCCCTTATAGTCCAAATGCTTCCGACACTCCTTCACCTCTCCGTATACTTATTTCTCGCCGGCCTCGTGATAGCTTTTCATACGATCAACGAGACGGTGGCCATCGCTGTCGATGTTGCCGTTGGGGTTTCGGGACTGGCATACCTCGCGCTGAGCATCCTTCCTTGTCTTGACGTAAGGTGCCCGTATCGCACCCCGATATCCCAATTATTGTGGTACCCATGTCGCGCATTTCTCTCCTTCGCAGCACCTTTCCTTCATGGGTGTATATTGGGACTTCGTGAACTTCTCGATCGACCAGCCCAGTCAGGTGGACTCTCTGTTTCGAATCATTGGCAATATTTCACGTATGGCTTAGAGAAGAGCATCTTCTATCGTGCCGTAACAACATTGAGAGATGGAGACCGCGGGAGGGTCACTTGGCTGTTCAACCAGTTTGCGTTGGGTGATAGACCCACGTTTCTGAAGTTTGCGGCCAGTATACCAATACACAAAATTCCCGAGCTCATTCCATCTATCCAGTCCATTTCCTTCCGAGACTCGCTTCTCGTGCTCCTCCGAAGTGTACCAGGCACACGCCCGGGCCTTGTGGCTTGGCTTGAGTCGGATGTACACAGGCGGTCCCTTTTAGTATGTTTACATGCTATCTGCCACATTTCCAAGGCCAAGGCCCCGACCATCCCCGATTTGAATTTCATTCGGGACCACTTCGCAGATATTGGCCTCATGCGAACGTTGTGGAATGATGACGACAATTCTATCCGCATAGCCTCTCGCTCCATTTGCGCATTGGTTGCAAGACAAGTGGTCAGAAAACGACGGCTCGAAGGGGAGGACCTTTACTGGCTACAAGAAGTCACTGGAAGTTCATCAAACGCGATACTCGAAGCCGATGTCACCGTCCGGGACCAGATAAACTTCAAATATTTTGTTTATGAGGTACTCTCGAATCACGTGAGCCACCTTTCAACCAAAGATACTACAACTTTCAACGAAACTCTCGCGATTCTCCTGGGCATCAGAACCGAGGGCCACGACTACTTCACTACCCCCGACTGGGAAACCCGGCTTTCTGAAGAAGTTGGACGGATACAACAATATGACCGTCGAGGTGGTTTCGAAGTATTTGACAGATTACGCTTGGTGTTTCCGTCTCTCCCTCGCGTTACCTCCGCCCATGCAGGAGTTCCCCCTCCTCGTGCACCCCCCTCTCCCCGGCCAGTTCTCCCTCGTGCACCTCCCTCTCCCCATCCAGTTTTCCCTCGTGCACCCTCTCCCCGTCCAGATTTCCCTCGTGCGCCACCCTCTCCTCGTCTAGTTCCCCTTCACGCAGCTCCCCCTCCCCCTCCTCTTTCAGTTTACCCTCCCCGTGCAATTAGCCCTTCCCGTAGAGCTCGCCGTCACCATGTACCGATGTAGGTCAATTATCATATAGACCTGCTATCCCATGTCGTCTATGAATTCCATTCCCTTCTTCTGGTATCTAGCGGTTTTTCCCCGTTATCTTTTCTCCTTTCTTTTTTTCGGGAGTTCCTCTCCCTAACATGTGATTGACCCTGATGAGGCATTGAAGCCTACTACTGCTGGATCCCTGATACCGGAGTTTATCGAAATTTTGGAAGCACAAATATCATCAAACTTCACAGTAACTGATATGTACTTGTACAGAATATGGGAAAATCGGGCGCACCAAGCCTACTGGCAGAGAGTTGGTGCAGGCAGTATGCGCCATGCCCCAACTCACAATCAACGTTTCGTAGTTTTACGGGAGCGAAT
>WTXE01000435.1:0-19144 GCA_022496225.1 Russula aff. rugulosa BPL654 | reverse complement strand
AAGTATGTCCTTTTCCCTGACTATATCTCTCGCCCTTGGCACCGACGATGACACGTCCGTATTCGTATAGGTGGTCGCAGCAGCGCCAAGCATTCGGAAAACCTCTAAGTTCTCAAGCCGTCATCCGTTCAAAGCTAGCTCAAATGATCGCGCGCGTCGAGTCTGCGCAAAACTGGCTTGAGAATGTCACACACCAATGAATAATGTACGTCCCCAACTCATTCCATCGTTTTTTGGACGATTTCTAATTTACTTCTTCCCCGTTGTGTCTATAGATGTCATACAACGAGCAGTCGGAGAATATCGCTGGATCGATTGCTCTCCTCAAGCAGTAAGCCTCTCACTTCCCGCATACAGGACAGCGACCGAGTTTTTCTGGTCGCAGGTATGTTACAAACACAGGGCGTGCTACCGCAGAAGACGCAGCGCAAATATTTGGTGGACGATCCATCACACAAACTGGCATGGGCAAGTTGGTTGAGAACGTGCGTCCCATTCATTTTTCGTTGTACTATGCTAAGTGAGAATTTTCGATTCAGTACCATCGTACGTCACCGTATGACGCAATTTTGGGTGGTGCAGAGGATGTTATGGGCGATCTTGGTGTACGACAGGCACTGAGGAAAATGCCCAAAAACGCTCGATTGTGACAGACTGATGACGGTGAACTCATCCTAGCCGGACTGTTCTATTTGTATTTTAAGTATTTTGCCTTTGCTCAAGAGGTTCCAGTACATTGCAAGCTGTCATGAAATATGTTTGTCGAGAGGCTATCGTACCATCTCGTATTCCTAAAGCGCTCGCTATTGACCACGTGTGTGCCTTCCACTCTCACTAGCTACCGCTAGCTAGCTTGCAAGTTCGTGAAGTGGTATGCGATCGGCACCCAGTGCTCAGCCAGTCACATCGCGCCGTTAAATGGTCGTTCGGGGGCTCAAGGAGTCCTGCAGAGCCTGGCTGAGCGCCGCGAAGCCCTCTGAACCCATACCCCGCGGTTACATCTCCGAGCTATGGGCTGTCTGGATGTTACTAAAAATATTTGATGAAATTTCTGAAAAAACAAACAAAAACTCTATGTTTGATGTATTCGACGTGTTTCTTAGACAGTGTTAATTATATATGATGGAAGTAATCAGTAATATGGGTGGTAGTCAATGCCTGAGATCTCTCCAACCGCAACTGACGTCCAAATGAGGCCAAAATCGCCTCAAGCTTGCGTGCGACTGGATCATTAACATGTCCAGCATATCTGTTGATGACAGATATTGCCTGAAGCACCTCGCGATACGTTGGACGTGGTTCAAGTGGTGTGTCATCCTCTTCATCGATGGGCTGTTCTTCCTGTGCGTTGTGTGCAGCCAACACAGCCTGACAAATTTCTTCGTCTGTCGTGTCGTCCATCAGAGTCATCCGGGACTCTTCAGCCGGGTTAAGCATGGCCTCGATGATGTCCATCCTGTTCTTGCTTTGAAGTACACCGGTCGCTTCCAAGTCGTCAAGAGCACGTCTGAGCTCATTCTCAGTGGCCGCGATGGGATCCTGATCGTGGGAAGGGGTGTGAAGCGGCGATGAGGTCGGAACGGGAGGTTGGGCTGACGCAGAAGAATCCATGCCAGTGGGAGGCAAGATACCTGCCTTATGCCAGCAGTGTCTAATGGTCGTGGTGTCCACCTCGCGCCAAGCAAGATCGGCCAGCCGCATAGCCTGAAGTTGATTGATGTCGTAGATTTCGGAAGGGGTGACACCTGCGTCGTAGTGGTCCATCGCCCGTTGAATGTATTTTGCATAATAATGTGCCTTGAAGCATCTGATGATACCCTGGTCCATAGGTTGGACGTGAGCTGTGAGATTTGGTTCGAAGTTCACAACACGGATGTTTTGAAGACCATCTTCTGGAACGATATGGCCCGAGAAAATGTCTTGTAAAAGAACGATCTTGCGCCCCGTCGCACCCAATTCACGATCCCACTGTTGGAGCCATTCCTGATATAGATCGGCAGTCATCCAGGCTTTCACGTTGTTTCGGTAATGGAAACCAAGTTGTGCGCCTGTTTTGTTTTGAAACGCTCGAGGCTCCTTTGCCTTCCCGATAATAAGAGGTGGCAGTTTCTCCGATCCGTCCGCGTTCGATGTGAGAAGATATGTCAACCGAACCTTCTTCTCCTTGACCCCGGAAGTCTTTTTGTCAGCGAGACCTTGATCGGGAGGCATACTATCTATCACATCAGCATGACTGGAAACCAAGATGAAAAGTGGCCGGGTGCTTGCCCATAGAATAAGCCCGTCTCATCCGTGTTGAATATATCCCGTGGCTCAATGCCATACTCCTTAACAAGATCTTGAATGCGTTGTCGCTCCCTTTCGACTGTTTCCAGGTTTGCCGATGCAGCCTCGCCATGACGTTTGAACTCTTTCAAGTCATTCCTAGCCTTGAACCGAGCCAACCAACCATTGCTCAACTTGAGGCGGTCATCCTTCGGAACACCCACCAGGTCCGCAAATCTTGTCCATTTCTGGCATAAGACCTCGTCTGTGAGAAGAATGTTGTCCGACATCGCTTTCGACACCCATAAGTCCATCATCTCCGTAACCTCTGGACGCTGGGTAGTTTGTCGTACACGTTTTGCTGTCCGCGCCCCACCGTGACTGCAAGCCCATTCTTCTCGCCACCTATCTTCCTCCCTTACCCATGCTGAGACGAGGGGCTGCTTGATTCTGAGGTTTGGATAAATTGGATTGAAGTGTCCCGCTGTTTTGGACTGGTTTTCACCGTTGGCATGGTACCAATCCAAGATTTCGATGCGCTGAGCTAGCGTTGCATTCTCCTTCTTCGTGGAAACTGGCATGGCCTGCGTGGGTCCATCCTTCTGCTTGTTGGCTTCTCTGTGTGCGTGTTGCGGGCCTGTGTTTGGTCAGTTTCAGTCATGAAACCAGGAAAGTATGGACCACGCTTTCGCTTTTTTCCTACTGCCCTGCTGAGATTACCTGCAGCTTCTTGTAACTTCCTCACAACGTCCTTTTGTTCGCCATCCAGTCTCGCAAAGCCGCGCTCGTAGTCTGACGCATTCTCCAAAGTCTCCAGAACCCGTTGTTCATCCACCAAATTGGCATCACAGTCAAGCCATCGCTCGTCTTGAGATGAAATTGACTTCTTTTCCGCCAGTTGAGCCCGAAGAGCCTCCTCCTTTGCCTTGTTTCGATTGTCGAGGATTTTCAGCCCTTTTCGAAGGACTTCAAGCGGCCTCAATGCCATTGTAGATGACAGGATGAAGAGATGACGAGATGATGTGAAAATGAGACAACAAGAATCCTTGCAAGATTCAGAATTTCAGAGAGAGATGAGGAACGAAGACACGTCTGAATTAACACAAGAGTTGTATGGGCGGGAGGCTGTGAGGGCGGGAAGGAATAGGATTCGTTCGCAGTTGCCTTAGTAACTTGTGCCGGTGATTCAATTGAAGTGTCAAAGAGTAAGCGAGTGCGATGGTCGAGTTGGACGCGTGGTTGATGGGCACTCCAGCATACTGTAGTTGTTCCGTCCAATCCAATCATGGATCCTATCTTCCAATTTTCACGAGAAATCTGCAAAAATTGGTTTCATTTGCATGGGTTTTGGGTCACGAAGGGTATGGGGTAATGGGGGTATCACAAAGGTATGGGTTATCCGAGCCATGGGTTAAGAGGGATTGTACCAGGCTGAGGTAAATAAAATAAACACCAAACAACAAAAATCGGACCGGTCCGATCAGTCCGGCGGCAAATTTGGCTTGGACAGCAGGACAGCGCAAAACGCCAACGAACGAACGATTCGGAGAACTTAAACAAACGCCGATGCAAAGTCGTCTGCCTCTTGCTCTTGCTCTACGCTCAGCCACGCGTTCCCAATGGTAAGCAAGCAAACCATCCATGCCAACTGCCCCATCTTATTCCTTTTCCTTCCCACATTACTGACGCAACTGAACGCAACGCCTAGTGTCTCTGCACGTAGATGTATGCGCGTTCGCGTCCGCGCACTCGCAACTGCAACGGCAGACGCGACAACCTCTACACCATCACCATCACTGCCACCACCGATCTCATCCCAAACGTCAACCTCCACCTCCGACCCAGCATTGCACAAACTAGTAGATGACATATCAGGTCTAACGCTCCTCCAAGCCTCAGACCTCGTCACACTCCTAAAGGTAAGTAAGAAGAGTACCCCCCTCCCCAAATACATATATTCACCCCCTCCGTCCCTATAACTCTTCTTTCGTCTTTTTTTTCTAACATACACACACCGCAAATATACAGTCTCGTCTGAACATCCAAGAAATCGCCTTCCCCACGGCAGGCGCCGCCGCTGCACTTCCAGGAGCGGGAGCAGCAGGAGCAGATGATGTAGGGGCGGGCGAAGAAGAAGTTGCCGCGAAACCGAAAGAAAAGACGATCTTTAACGTGAAGCTTGAATCGTTTGATGCGGGCGCCAAGCCAAAAATCATCAAGAGGTCAAAGCTATCGTGCCCAACCTTACCCTCATCGAGGTCCGTCCCGTCATCCTTGATTTTATTTATTTATTACCGTTTTCTTTTGCTGAGTACTACTGTTGCGTCTCTAGGCAAAGAAGTTTGTTGAATCTCTGCCAAAGGTACTCAAGGAGAGTATCCCCAAGGAAGATGCGGAGAAGATCAAAAAGGCCTTCGAGGCGCACGGCGCCGTCGTCGTCCTCGAGTAGACAACTCATGCACTACTTTTCCCTCTCCCTCAAGCTTACGGGAGTAGTGCTCATATATAGACTTTACCTTATACTACACCCGATGCTCACCACAATCGACCGCAAATTGCACACTTATGCTATTGATAATCGTGTAGCTGTGCCACACAGCACTCACGGCTGGCCAATATCGACCTAAGAACGTACACAGAAAGATGTCGAAGGTAATAAGGAAATTCAATGAGCAAAATTGTCTGGGAAAGAACAACGAGAGTGTTCGTTCAGGCTTTAGCCCTGCATGAAGCATGACCATCGCGATGCAAATGTGAGAAGAACGAATAAGACAACGAAGTGAATAGTGGCAAACAAGGGAGAGTACGGCCAACTGCGCTCAATCCTCCGACAGGTATCGATACTCGAACCGGAAGTCGCTCTTCTTCCGTTGGCACCATGAGCCCTCCCAGTCAAAGTAGACGTAGACACCCTGCTCGTACTCCTCTGTTATAGCCTGCGGCTCCGAGTGTCGCTGGAACCAGGTCAAGTACTTGACATGAAAACGCCATGACTGCCGTTTCAGCTCCTTAGCCGCCAAAAACCTACGTTGAACAGCCATTCGCACTCAACATCAACCCGGAGGAGAGGGAAATACTTACTGTTGATACGTGCCCGGCAGGAAGTAGAACACGTAGAAGAGCGTCTCGACGTCCAGCTGTGCAAAGAGCCGCGGGGAGCTCAGGATCGGATTCGTCGTCTGCGGGTAGTACGAAGGCGCTTGTACGGATTGCGTGGGACGTAGTACTTAGGTCTATAGCCAAGTCGAGGTGTCAATCAATCAATCAGTCACCATGGCTTTCGGTACACGTATCACGGAAGAACACACGCTCACTTCTCGGTGTCCTGCGGCTGTGGCATGTTCGAGTACCCTCCATCGAGCAACTTGTGTACTTGGTCCAAGTTCGCCATGCGGTGCGCCGCTGTTCCCGCAGGAGCGAGTACATGCGCAAATCAGCATTGCCGAACATTTCTTTCCATAAAACACTAGAGACGCGCTCACCTTTCTGCTTCACGTTCTCGAAGGGAACCACGAGGTCCGACAATAAACTCGGCACCCCATTTCGTTGTGTCGTCTGCTGCTGCTGCTGTGGTGGTTGTGGTGGTTGCTGTTGCAACACGGACGGCGGACGTTGCGAATCCAGCTTAACGCCTGGTGGGAACTGAGGTTGTTGTGGTTGCGTCTGCGCGGTGGGTGGCAAGGGCGATGAGCCAGGTGCCAGCTGTTGTTGTTGCTGCTGCTGCTGAGGCTGCAGCGGTGCAGGCGAACGCGTGGTCTCTGGCACTGAAGTGGTTGTCGATCCTATCGACATTACTACGGGCGAGGACTCATGCCACACGCTGGCCGCCTGCCCTTCTGCGGATGGTGGCGCTGCAGACTATTGACATGATCAATGGTTGTCCCATTGCCCAGCACGTGCAAACGACATACCGGTGCGGGTACCTCCTGCGGCTGTTCACGCACACCTGTACATCCTGGTTTTCAGTGCATATCCGGAAGCGGGAAGGAACAGAACAAGAGTCGGAAGATTGGACTCACCTGCTCCAAGTGGTGATGGTGCAGTTGCAGATGCGGGCGGCTCGGGATGCGATTCTGCTTCAGACAGTAATGTGAGCCAAACGAGCCGTCCGGTTGCTGTGCTGATGCAGATGTCGAAGACAGAAACGGGCTTGACGTGGAGATCTGTGTCAAGCTCGGAGACGATGTTACGGCAGCAATGTGATCCTGCAGTGTTGTCGATGCTACCGGCTCGGGTTTTGGTGGCGGGGCGCGGATGCGGATGCTGGTGTAAGGGGGCTCACTTGTGTCGGTGCTGATGGTGAGGTTGACGCATTGCTTTGCTGGCTGGCGGAAGGCGTCACTGCGGCGGCGGCGGCCGTTGCGTATTTCAATGGTGGCCGTGGTTGTACTGGTGGCAGACCAGCTTTAAGTATACTCGACATGGGCTGTTGTGCAAAATTAGGATTTGCGGCGGCTTCGGTGCTGGATACCGGTGCATCGTGAGTAGATAAGTTTAAGAAGATACGCGAGAGGAAGGGCAAACCTTCGCCTGCTGTTGAATGCTCTATAAAGGTAGGCGAGAAGGGTGAATTCGATACCAAGAGCCACGTCGGAGAAGGTACATACTCCGCAATTGCAATGCTGCCCCTGCCTTCTTTAATATCGGACTGCTATCCTCGCGCTTGCTACTGGCCATGCTTTCCTCGTCATGTTTCTTCGAGGCATTTCGAGAATGAAGATCGGCTGTGGGGTCTGAGGGTTTGATGGTCATGGAGAGTGTACGCAGGAGAACACACCTTCGCTAATATCGTCTGAACCGTCGCTGTCATGGTCCTCCGTTATTAACCGACCAAACTTCTCTTCCTCCTCGTCAAGGTTGAGGTCATCATAAATGCCCTCATCCTCGTCGTAGTCATCATTCTTTTCGCAAAAGCTTAGACCTGCAGCTGACCATGATAAGCGCTCGACGCACCGCATTGTCCTCCACAAAGTAGTTCACGTCGTCTTTCAATCCCAGAACCTGCTCCGTCGAAAGTGTGCCATTGTCAAGCAGTCTGAGCATGATCTCTAAACGGGATATATGCCACTTTCGCCGCTCATTCATTCGTTCGAGCTCTTCTAACCGGTCCTGTGCGGAAGCACCGACTTTGCCCCTCTTGCGGCCACCTTGCTGTAGCGTCTCGATCTCTGCTTCTGCTGTTTCGACCTGTAGTAAGAGCTCTTCCACACAGGTTTGTAACCACTGCGTCTGTTCGAGCTTCTCCTGTGCTTTGGGATCGAGCTTGGCTGACTGAATGAGACCCTCCTTGGAGAATGCCTTTGTCTTCATTTCCTTCTCGCAGGCTTTGAATTTCTCCATTTGCTGTAGAAATACTAGGGTTAGTAGAGAAGTATGATAACAGAACGTGGTGCTATGGAGAGCATTAGCCCTCGCGCAGTGAGACCGTTGGATGGCAATCTCGCAGAGCAAGTTACAACGGTAGTTGTTAGGCCAAACGGCGCGATATGACCGCAGCTACAGCAATGGAGAATGCGAGGATAGTACGCACTGTCTCGATGAGTCTCCGGTTCTCAAGAAGAGCCGACTTATCCTTGATGTCATTGCTCGCGACCCATGTCTTGATCTGATCTCTGAGTCGTTGTAGCTTCTTTATTTGCGTCTTGAGATCTGTTTCAAGTTTCTCTTTCTGTGTCTGGTTTGTTGAAGCCTGCATCTTGTCATATATGCTTTCGAAAAGCTCAACGCCCTCAGAGACCTTCTTTAATGTTCGGTCGATTTCCGCTACAGAGGAAATGTGAACCAAAAATGTTATGTTGTTATTGAGAATTCCTGCTGCGTACTCTGTAGTTTCCTCGCCGCCATGGTGGTTGTGGATGAAGTTGATAAAATGTTGATTTGTTTTGGCTGAACGGTCTAGGTGGCGTGGACACATAGCTGACGTAATCAAGTCTGAGCGAGTAGACCCCAGCCACCGCTTGACTTGGTACCGTAGCCGAGCGTCTCAATTTTCAACAAGAGTAAGGCGTGTAGATTAGTATGTAAGATCCACCGACAAAGGAAGGTACTCATGGGGAATTCGGTGGCCCGAAACGAGAGAGAAAACAATAAAGAGCGATAAACGCCGGCCGGGGAATGCGTGAGAAAGGCGCCTGTACTTGGCCGTCCTCGGATGTAACTTATTGGCTCACTCGCCCCCATCGCCCCTCCTCGTCCCCTCATCCTCCACTCGCGGCTGGTCTGCTTTTCCGCTCATCCGCTCAACCTCCACCCACGATTTTAACGACCCTCCTTTCCTTCTCTCCTCATATCCATGAAGGCCCTCAGGAAATCTCTCAACAGCAAGGACTCTCAACAACCATATATCTCCACCCCGTTGCCCCCTGTCTCCAGGCCCTCGGCCGCCGTTGTCCCTCCTCAAAAAGTCATTCGCGCGACCAGTGCCTATCGTTCTCCAACACCCCAGCAGCTCTCCTTTCAACGCGGCGACTTTTTCTATGTTATTCGCGAGGTCAATGAGGGTGGCTCTTGGTACGAGGCCCATAACCCTGTGACGGGTGCACGCGGGCTTGTACCAAAGTCCATGTTTGAATCTTTCAACAAAGGAGCTGTACCGTGAGTTATCCACCTCCCCCTCCCTCGGCTAAATTTTTACACTCGAGAGTAGCAATTCCCGAATGTCACAAATACCATCGAGTCCAATCACATCACCATCGATACACCCTCCAACCTCTGCGACTACGAAGACGCAGGCATTTTATGCAGTTGTTCTCCATGACTTTGTTGCTGAGCGTCCGATGAACTGGATGCCAAAGCTGGTGACTCGATTTCAGTTGTTGCCCAATCTAATCGCGAATGGTTTGTCGCAAAGTCCATTGGCCGCCTGGGCAAGCCGGGCCTCATTCCCGTCTCTTTCGTCGAGGTTCGGGATCCCGCCACGGGCAAGCCTATCCCTGACGTAGGCACTCTCATGGACAATGGCACGCTTCCCCGCGTCGAGGACTGGAAGAAACAGATGCTCAACTATAAAGCGAATAGCATCGCCCTCGGCGTCCTCGACGATTCAGCCCAGACTCCATCTGCTAGCCACCCTTTCACGTCTGCAAACACTAACCCCCCAACCGCTCACCCGTCCACGACCACGGAGGTGCCCTCAAGAGAGCCGTATGATGAACAAGAATTATCAGATCGGCCTCAAACGCCACCTATCCTTCCTGATGGTCTTCTTCTCTCAGCAAACGTCGTCTCCTTTCACTTTGAAATGGATGAGTATTGGTTCCGCGTACATGCGCTGTATCAACCATTCGACCCATCCGGCTCTTCTACGCTACCACCTGCCAAGGACTTTGTCCTCTTCCGTGCGTACAACGATTTCTTCGATTATCAAATCGCGCTACTGGAGATGTTCCCTCGCGAAGCTGGACGCGAGGGCAAGCACCCGAGAATAATCCCCTTCATGCCTGGCCCTGCGGATGAGGTCAACGACACCCTCTCTGTCACACGGCAGCAGGAGCTCGATGACTATCTTCGCCGCCTCTGCTACCTGAACCGTACCACCGCCCGCTACATTCTTGAGCACAGTCTCACGCGGGAATTTCTTGCGCTCAAGCCTGGCGACGTTGAAAGGGATACAGAGCCGCAGTACGACCGGATGGCTGATGTCGGGTGGTATGAACCTTCAGAAGAACCTGTTCCTGTTTCAATGAATGATCCTCCCCCTTCTTCCCCTGTCGATGATGTCTCACGCAAGTTGGAACAGACTAGTATCAAGCAAGCGCGTTCACTCCCCTCTGACAGCGACGCCTCGGACTATGCTGATGAACCCGAGTCGAAAGCTTTCTCCAAGTCTGGCGGTAATCCGCAACTGCAACGGCAGCAGTCACACACCTCTCCACCCAAGGCCAAGCCTCACACATCCAGGCACCCGTCATCAGGCTCGACCAAACGTGGGAACGGGCATCATACGCCCACCGCCGAGAATGGGCAGTTCAGGGACAGCGCGTACTCGCGATCATCTGCGTCGAGCTCGTCTCGGTGGCCAGACTCTCACATACGGTCTTCAGGTGCAAGATCAACCAGGAGTGGGGGGAGCGTGGGTGCGGGGACGCCCACGATCTCAGCGAGCGTGCCTCAGACGCATTTATCAAGATAAAAATATTTGATAGGATTCAGGACGATCTGATCGCCATTCGGGTGCACCCGCGCGTAACTCATGAGCAGCTGCTCGATAAGGTGCAGCAACGACTGGGTGGGCAGGTCGCGCGACTATCGTATCGCGAGACAGGCGAGGACGGTGAAGATTTCGTGCCACTGCAGCAGGACGATGACGTGTTATGGTGGATTGGAAGCACGGATAAGCATGTGTTGTACGCGGACTAGGTGGGCCCTGGTCTGTTTCGGTTCCATTTTCTTTTCCTCTTTCTGCAAGCTCCATCTGTCTCTCATATGGTTTTCAGTTTTTTTTTGTCTTCTTTCCTTCTTATCTCCGCCATTTCCTATCAACACCAGTAATCGATCTACGCGTGGCCCTCTTTTTTCCTCGGTTTTTTTTTACCTAGTAGGCGCTATCACCCAACTTCGTTCTTCTGCGCGCCGCCTTTTTTTTTCTCCCTCTACTTTCTCCCTTTCCGTACGTAGGTACTATCATCCCACATTCGTATTGTTATTTCACCTGTTGTAGCCGTTGGGACCCATGCGACGGCGGTGCCGCAGCCGGCAGGACCATGTTACGAGCGTGTAATCAGCGGACGAAAAATATGTAATGGAGTGCGCGATTGTAGGGGTAGGGTAGCAACGAAATACAGTAGATCTAAACAGACAGTTATCATGGCTATTATGGTTTAATTTCGGTCTTCGTATTCCCGCCTTTCGTGATTGGTGAACACGCAATTGATGGGCCTCGGAAGTAAGAGACTTGGCAATGTGGGAACACGAGGGGTTAGGTCGGCGGGGACCACACCCCTGTCGCCACCCCTTGTCGACAAAGAGTGTCGCTTTCGCTGGCATCAGGCCCTCGGCCATCATCATCATCACCGTCACCAACGTCACCATCATCAGTTGTGGTGTTGAGCAGCCCCGTAGGTAATAAGAGAACTGATGACAGCTTGAGGCACCTGTCAAACTGTAACTGATCGGATGAATGATCGAAAACGAACTGACAGGAAAATGGATTACGAACTTGGATCTGCGGCGTGACCATCTGCTGTATGTACGGAGTAACTTTACAGTACAGTTCTACTGGAAACTGTACCGTACCTGTGCAATTATAATACGCCCAGCTGTCATACAACTGTAGTGGAGATTTTCAATTCCGATTATGACATTTGTTGACATTTTTTTTTCCCAACGTGCCCACTTTGATAGTAGTACTATTGATAGACTTGGCTTTTGAGTTTGAGTTTGACTGGCCATGAGAAGACGGCGTACAGTAATACTGCTAGCAGGTTTATTCAGCCAGTATATTTATTACACATAAGTTACAGTACTCACGTACTGTACCTCCAGTACAAATAATTGAATCGGAGAGAGACACGGTACAAGTAGTAGACCAGGGCCGCAGCTTACCCTTCCTCAGGCAGGAACTTTCTCGATCCGGGAATTTGAACCTGAATGGAAATTGGAAATAAAGTTATACGTTATAGTTGATCCGAGTCCGGTTGGGGTTGAAACGTCTGTGCACCGGACAACTCCGGGTCACGCGGGTACAATAACCGTGGCTGGTATGTGTTCTCGGAAGAATACGTGCCTGGCTCTGATCTCGAAGATAATAAGAAATCGGAACTCAGTATATAGTACTGTCCTGGTCATACGCCCCAGGTCCGCGCACGCGCACGCTGATATTGACCGCCATGCAGTGCGCGACGCGCATTTCGATTGTTGTTCGCAGCTGTTCTTGTTCACTGGCAACACACTGACTTGGCACATGCATGGTTTCCCTTATGCCAGATATAAATACATAATAAGCCCAAGGTCCAGCCGCGCGCGCGCGCGCACTGCCAGTAACAGCTATCACAAGGCTGGTAACTACTAGCTAGTCAGTAGCGCTAGGACCCGCAGGTCCTGGCACATTCCATTCTTTCCTTCATCCATCATTAATGATTCCGACGAGTCCTTTATGCTCCGTCCGGGCAGTTCAGTCGGGTCAGTCGGGGATCTCAAACAACAACTGAACAAAAATAGTTCCAACTTGAATAAAAAGGCTCAGATGTCCAGGCGCATTCACTGACTGTCTTGTGTCTTGTCTTGTCTTTGTCTTGGCCTGCTTGACAGGATGAATATTCAGTGTCGGGGAGAGGGGGAGGCAGGGGGCCTCAGGCGCCTTTTACTTGCCCGATGCGACGATAGATAGTCATTGCTGAATAAGAGAGATATGATTACAGTACAGTAAATACGAGACTACTGACTACTGTACGTACAATAATAAGGGCATTCAGGCTACTATAGCTAGAACTCCAAAAAAAAAAGTCTGTGGTCTAGTGACTAGCTGCACCAGGTACAAGACTGACAATCCGTTACGCCGGTGTCCCCTCACCGACATGATTCAACTCCCTACTCCCACATGGAAGACCTTCACCTATACGTCGAGCATGACAAGAGCCATGCCCCACTATCACTGGCACCTTAGTTTACATGTGCCTCCGTACTAATCCCTTCTCCAATCCATTACTGTATTCAGAGTCTCGTGCTTGCGGCATCGAAAAAGAACCCAGCCCATGTGCCCCACACGAAAAAAAAAGCACTACTACCCACACCCCTTCCACTCAACTCTCCACTCGACACGCCCAAGCGCGCGTCCTCGCACGCCCTTATACAGCTTATATGTCTCCCGCTGAGCTTAAGCTGGTCCACCTTAAGCGCACTATGCAGTGTGCCCGGTGGTAGAGCAAAGGATATCTGTGCCGCGCGAGCGGGGCGCGGGTGTGCCTCTGTACTCGTGAATGTGCCCTGAAGCGTCGCGGTGCGCCCAGAGGCAGTCGGTGGTAACGACCAGCGAAGCGTGCGGCGCGCAGGCACGTACGTCCATTCGCCGCCGCCCGTCGCTGCGCTGCGCGTAGCGCCCGAGGCGCCGGCACCGAGGTATAACTCAACTGCAACGTCATCTAGCGCCGCTGCGCGCGGGGAGAACGTCAGTTCGAATGTGCCTGGGTGTAAGGGGTTTTTGATTTGGTTCAGGTTTTTGGAGCGAAGTGAATTGAGAGGTTGTACAAACCGCCGTGATCACTCACGGAGAGCGTAGCGCGCAACGCGAAAGGTACTTGTACCTGGAGCTGTGCTGCCGCGGCGGCTGTCAGCGCTGGTGCTGCACTCGGCTTTCCCGCGGAAGGGTCGAAGCGGTAATCCATCAGTGTGAAGCGGCCATCGGGCGGGACAAACGAGAGCGATTTCGATTTGGCAAATCGGTTCAGCCTTCGAGTTTGTCAGGGTACCGTTACGTTTCGGTCAGTAACATGGTACGTAGTTTGCATAATTATACAGGTACAAACCGGACACAGGGATGAAAGGAGGGCTGCGTAATGGTGTGCGCGTTTGTCAGGGTGAGAAGGAGGTCCGGTGTCCCTGACAGCAGCTGCTAAGGGACGAATTAATATTCGAGAAAAACCAAACACGCACCCGAAAGCTTGCAATTTACATCAACCTTACCCAGGACGCTGCTAGTGACGATCGTTCCGTTCCTGGGGGGAGGTATGATTGGGGGACTGGCGCGAATGAGCAGGTTAGGCACTCACTTGTTCACGACTGCGTCCAACGTCTCGACGATGTCGAAATAGATTTCATTGTTGTTATACCGAACACCTGCTTTCCGCCACGGGATAGGGCTCGAGAACGCGCTCATATTGTTTGTGGTTGGCCCGGTGAGCCCGGATACGCCAGTAACGGAGAGGATCTTGGTTATGAGTGAGGGAGGAAGAACGATGTCTCGTAGAGCGTTCGGAGCAGTGGTGAGTGGGTGTCCGCCAGCATCGAGTGTTTCTTCGAGAAGTTGGTGGACAATATCAAAGTTGTCCTTCAGTGTCGGCGCAGTGACTTCTCCAAAGTATTCGATGAGGATGTCCAGAAAGGTGCGAATGAACGCAAAGGCATATAATGGATCCACTTTGTAGTAGTAGCCGCAGCATATATTTAGTGTGAGTTCGTAAAATGTGACTATGGTAACAACTCACGATCTCCCGAGATGGGGCATAGAAAAGTGAGAGATCGGTGTTGGAGGTGGCAACACGCAGTTGGCGCATCCGGAAGGTTTACGAGCAGGACCGGGTCGATGTCCTCGGGTCGGGCTGCCTTATCGAGAGCGGCGCTATAAGCGTCGATATGGAGGAGAGGATAAGCGGAAGGAAAAGAACGAAAGGATGTCTGCACTATCGGCTTGACATTGGTCGAATCCAAGATGATGAGTCCGTCGATGGCCATTTGTCTCAGGCCTCGCAGTCGCAGTCGTCAGCGTGGGGGCCTGGTCTGGTTGGCTGAGATCATCACTCTTTCGGTCTCTCTGTTTCCCCCACCACCGCACACTCGCTCGCCACAAGAGTAGCTCCTTGCTTTCTGATATAAAGTAACTGTTACTGTTCAAGTCGACAAAAATGCCCATCACAGCCGTCTTATAAACAATACCGGGTTTAACCAGCATGACTATCTGCCAGACCGTTTCTCGCCGCTTCATGGGACTCGAGACTCACCTCATCGCGTGTCATTGCCACGATCACTTCTGATGCATTCACATTGAGTGTACAGCATGTCTCTCTCTGTAGAACCAACTTGTAATTGGCCATGTATCGTCACTCTCGTGCGCCAAGTGGCGTGACAAACCTTTCGCCACTTTCGCTCGCTATAACTAAGCACCAGTACGGCGATGTCTCGGAATCCCTGAAGATATCCAGTATGTCATCATTTATCTAATTCTGAAGCCACCTCCTGTCAATTGGGGATGCGGGTGCAGTCTTACTTACTTACAACAAACCAAAGACCGCTTCTAGCTAGCTCGCCATCGCCATCAATTCAAATATAACACGTATCGTATCACATACCGACACGCCGACACACCTCTTCATCACGTACAATACGGTTCTTCTCTTCGTCCATCACGCGTCGGGCTCATCAAAAAACATAAGGAAGAAGTGGGGCCCCAAATGCGGCGCGCCGTGGCGACTCGAATTTCGCCCCGCCACTTATTCACTTTGAGGTGTCGGGGGGACGAGGAGGAAAGAACTTGGTGATACGCACTGTATCGACATAGAACCCGTCGCCGCCTCAAATGAGGAAGAAAAAAAAACATAGAAGAGAGGGTTGAATCTTCCCGCCTCCCCCAAAGCGGCGCATTGGCGGCGGCGGCGCGCTTGTCAGTGCAATGTCAGTGCACGCCGTCGCTGCTGCTGGCTGCGCACTCTCGTAACAGCAACTCGCCAGCGGCGTAGGGCGTAGTGGCAAACATGACTTGTGGCATATTCAACGCGTAACGACCAGGTCATGTTAGGGTACCAGTGTGATGTGGTGTTTGATAAATTGTGTTTTGTCTCGGTCGTTGTTTCACCTTATGCTGTGCCACATTGGGCTTCCATGTTCTAGATCTGTTCCGAAAAAACATATGAACTTCTTTGAAAGAAGGGTGGGGAAAAAAGGCGAGTTTGTTTGTTTGTTGGGACCAAGGATGCATTGATTTGCGTGATCAGTGATCAGAGAACGATTTTAATGCTGCAAGCGCCATAAACAAATTGACCATCATCATGCTGCGCGCACTGCACTGCACCCTGGCTGTGCGTCGGCATCGCATTTGCTTGAGCTGGCGCCACATGGCCACAGTAAGCGGGTGTCCATAGAGAGAGATTTGAAAGAGGGCTTTTCTGTGATGAGCTGGTACAACACACTTGAACACAGTACTCCACTGGCATCGACTCATGCAGTGGCTTGGACGATAATTGTGGCCATTGGTATGCCTGTCCCCTGCACAGTATACTAGTACTCGTATGAAAACCACACGAAGTCGCTTGTACTGTATTAAAAAAAAAGGTTAACTGGTAGCTAGGCGATAGGCTATACAACGTATATCCCTCAAATTAGACATCGTAGCCCCTTCTCTTCCCTCCCTTCCCACCTCATTCTGCAGCTGGCCTCAACGCCGCGAAATCGCATATTTTATGTTTTAACTACCAGACCGAACCTTCGCAATTATCTGAGGGTGTCCCTCACGTCGCCCCTGTTACTCATATGTCTTTCATCATTCAATTTCCGTCTCCAACCTCGGAAAGATAAGTCCGACATACACCCCAATCACCCAGACGACAAAGAGCAGATAGGTACGTAGTTCTATCACAGGGGCCTCAAAACAATTATCAGCCAACCATTTTCAAATGCCACGCCGCTGCCGCCCGTACATCGGGCCTTATAGCTTCATGGACCACGCCATACATCAGGCCTTAGCTTCATGGATCAGGACCACATGTCATCCATGCATGTTGTGGGTGTTCGCTCTTGCTCTAGCATGCCGCGGCTCCATCGGAAGAACTCGTGGCTCAG
The DNA here is from genome assembly GCA_022496225.1 of Russula aff. rugulosa BPL654. Taxonomy (NCBI): domain Eukaryota; kingdom Fungi; phylum Basidiomycota; class Agaricomycetes; order Russulales; family Russulaceae; genus Russula; species Russula aff. rugulosa BPL654. The sequence continues at coordinate 2,392 of WTXE01000435.1, read as the reverse complement.
ACTCTCTAGTTTCACCAAAAACACATTTTGATTGCTCGATCACTGCTAACTTTGTCAGAAGTGGCGTCGGTCACGCTAGCCTAGTGTGGGGTGCGACTTCTCAAAGAAGGGAAAAAAAGGCAAAGTCAAACTGGGTAGATTCTCTGTCTGCCGATGACAGGTGGACTGTTCAAAAAACTACAGAAGAGCTAGAAGCAGAGTTATGTGAACTTCGATGCTTACCGCCCTCAAGCTGGAATTTGATAGACCATATTAATACGCGGCAATACCACGAGTTCACGAGGTATATAGCTGTTCTGCCACCTCCGCTCTGGCCCACCTGTCCCGTGTGCAAAGATGCGACGCATGTCTCCGATGCTCGTCCTTGCCTTTGCCCTCTATGTTCCGCTCCTCGCGCTTGCCCTCCCCACAGCGTCGCAGTTTCAGCTTCCACCAGATCTGGCCCCCAATGTACTGCAACTCGTCCGAAGTAATGCGATAAACATCTCTACTCACAGGTCTGTCGACGTCCCCGATTCTTTCCCCTCTAACTTTTACAATGGCCGTTACTTGATAGTTGGGAGCTTGGTGCGCTCGCCGAGGCGCTGACCGAGTACGAGTGGCCTGAGCTCGCGGTGTTCGCCTCTGGATCCATCCCGCCGCCCACACAACTCAATGGCCTGGGGGCAGATGTGCTCTCTATCGCTGAGACGTGTGTCTTCTTTCTTCTTTTTCGCTTCCCCACCGCGGGTATTGATGTTTGCTTGCTCGTCGGCGACTGAATGTAGGGTCGTTGCGAACAAGACACCCGGTACGCTTCCACTCATCGATGGCGATGGTGCCGTCGGGGATCCTGCCAGTCAGCATTTCTTCCTCGCCTTATTTCCTTTCGCCGTTTCTAATACTTTCACATGCACCCAGGTCTCGGCGTTGCTGTTCTGCTACGCAACTGGACACTGCCCAGTGACGAGGCTTCCCCCTACGGGGTCGCCGCGGAAGAGCAGCTAGAGTACTTACTGAAAGTGGCGCCACGAGCTTCGAACGGGGCGATCTCGCAACGCGAGAGCCAAGTGCAGCTCTGGTCGGACTACGTCTACATGGCACCGCCGTTCATCGCGTACTACGGCGCGCTCAAGTGCGGACACGAAGGAAAAGCACTGCTGCAGGCGGCGTACGACCAGGTGAAATTTTACAGGGAGGTGTTGTTCGACCAGGATGTCGGGCTCTGGCGGCACATCGCCCTCGGCAACGGGACAGATCCTACGCATTGGGGAACGGGTAATGCGTGGGCTGCGGCTGGCGCACTTCGTGTGCTGGCAACGATTCAAGGGTCGTCCGCGGCCGAATCGATGGAGTCGCAGCAAGAGGATCTCGTGTGTTGGGTGCGAGAGACATTGGATGGCGTATGGAAATTCCAGGTCTGTATGGTGTTATTATCTTTGTCTTATCTGACGACATACCCTTTTTAGCAAGCGAACGGCACGCTGCTGAATTATATTGACCAGCCCGACTCGTTTGCCGATTCTTCCTCGACTGCGCTCTTAGCGGCAGCGACATTCCGTTATGCGTCTATCACCGGAGACACGACGCACATTCCCGCAGCGATTTGCGCGTTGCAACTGATACGCAATAGTGTCGACATGAATGGTTGGTTGCAAAATACGGTGGATCCACTGCAATTCTCGGTGCCGAGTGGACCCGGTCAACATAGTCCCGAGGGCCAGTCCTTCGTACTCTTGCTCGAGGCAGCTGTGTGCGACTGGGAGTCGTCGAATGATTAAGGGCTGGTCTCTGTCATCCCTAACAGACGTCCTCTTTTGTCGACGCCCGATAGGTATTGCTGTAACATTATTACATTTGTTTTATTCATCTGGGCAGAGCCCTAAGGCTCAATCGATCAGTATTTATCCTTGGAGTCTGTTTTAAGGCGTGAGCGACGCGGGTTTGAAATTCGGATGGGCCCTTCGATACGTTCGTCTGATTACGATCTTTTCGAGAAAGCTCGTCTGTTCTTCAAGCCCTCGAAACTGGTTGAGCAACGGGTGACACGGTAACATCCGCGGATGGTTTGGGGGAAGTTGTAGGGGGTGTTACGGTCTCTACCGGTGATAGATGGAGTGAGTGGGAGTGATTATGTAATGCACGGCTGTAGTTGTGTACAATTGTGCCGTCGCCGCAAAGTGGGAAGTTCAATTCTTCCCCTTTTCTGTCTCTCCCGACCACTCCACCTCCATCAGCCCCTCCCTCTCCCCTTCTCGCGTGATGCTCGTCATGTTCATTGCCTTCCTCATCGCGGCCTTTGCCCTCCTCTGCATCCGCGTGCCCTCAGTCTGGTCAGCGCTCATGGCCATCGACGAACCCTCAGATCCCAACGAGCTCGGCCTCGTCGTTGCATCTCGTGCGTCCTATCCAT
>WTXE01000434.1:0-19147 GCA_022496225.1 Russula aff. rugulosa BPL654 | reverse complement strand
TCCTTCAGGCTGTTTTCGATACAGAACCGTAATTAAGTTAGTGCCTACTACAACCCAAATTTTTGCCAGCCACCGTTGCAAACCATGCATCACCATAACTCCTCGGTTCATGCATATAAATATCGCACCCACCTAGTCTACTATAAATTTGGATTTTGGGCCCTCTTTTACAGTTTTACTCGGAGAATCCAAGGGAGAATCGGCTGAAGAGCTACTATAAGATACCGAATTCGACTCGGTAACTAAGTACCGAACCCTTGAGATAGGTGTCTGAAATGCAACCCCCCCGCTCTCCAGACTACCGAACTCATAAAGTCCGGACACTCAGTTTTCTCTCTTCTGCTTACTTTTTTCTTTCCGCCTCGATACCCATCTCCGAACCGAGGTTCTACCGCCCGTCTAGTCGGCCAGTCTTGAGTGTGTCATGTCTCGTTCCCTTTCCTTCGAGAGCGACCTATATTATTAGGCTATATATAGTCTACTCCCGCTCTTTGATTGTATCCTCAATTTTGTCACCCCTGTCCTGGGCGACTCGGACTGGACATTTATCGGTCTATCCCTATCTGCGTACGCGACTTGAGACACGCCACATTGTCAGTTTGTGGGATGAACAAACCTGGGAATATTGACAATGAGGTCATCAATAAATATCAATATATCTCGACCTCATTGACAGAAGGAATATCGACTCGGGCCCTCAGGTCCTCCAAATATTCGCCATGGCCTCGGAATGCAAAATACGTGAGAGAAGGGAGGAGAACCCGCGTCTGTGGCGGTGGATATTTTTGGACGAGTCCAGATCGATATGTCAGGAAGCCAATGGAAAGGGCTTCGAGATAGGGCAGGGCAGCCAGGCAAGTCGCCATATTCTCGGGTGAGATGTAACCAGCATCCGGGATATCCCAAAGGCGAAGAGAGCGGAGATGATTGGCAGACAATACGAGTTGGGGGAAGGCCGGAATGGAATCCCCAACAAGGCGAATGACCGCATACTAACTGGTGCCGATCCACCCAAAAACGTATCAGGAAGGACGAGCGTTGTCAGTTCCGGTGATGAGAGACGAATATACGTCAGAGCCGGGAATGGTTCCTGCATCACGGCCGCAAATTTTTCCAAAATAGGACCTTCGATACCATCAAGGGTGATCTCAGATACGCGATCATGGCACTTGAGTGCAACGATGACATTTTCTATGCCCTTCTTTGCCTTCGCATGCCAAGGGAAACAGGTAATGGCGATGGGGAAGGGTGGCCAGATAAGCGGGGTGGTCTTGGTGGGGGTATTGCCGTTGCAGGCAAGGAGCAAGTGTAGATGCCCCGGTGATGCAAAGACGATGCGTCGCCATCTGCGGCACACATGCACGAGTGTTTCCCACCACCACGTGATGAAGTATAGTTGATCTTCTCGATAGCGATTGAATATTTCTAGGAGTGCATCGTCGGGCAGCATGTTGATCGTCACCTGGCCTTACCAAGGATGGATGATACAGGTTTCTGTCGGTGGCCGCTCGCGCGCGCTGTGAAATAAAAAAAACTCACTTTGACCTCGTTCTATCATCTCCAACGTCGAGCCTTCAGTGGTGTCTTTCTGATTCCGAGTCGATGAACTGGGTGCGCTAGTAAACGCTGACTGGGGGATGCTGGAAGGTGGAGGAGAAACTTGATAACGAGCGCGCTTTCGAACCTGGCTATGTGCGACGTGGTGCTTCGGAAATAGTGCAGCGAATGTTTTTGGACGTACTGATGAGAGCTCATAGGTGAGGACTTGGTACTTAGCGTCTTGAGGCGAAGTGGTTGCTTGGGGATTATGCACTACAGGAGTGGCACGTTGTTGTAGTACTGGCAAACGATTGATCGATGAGAACACGTACCCCAGTACACAGCCTCATACCGTGACTGCGCGCGCCTCGTACTACGCCTCGTGCCACGGCTGAGCGCTGAACAGTGCCGTTTCATGTGGATACAGTAATGTAACCTATTCGGGTTGCCGTTCTGCACCACCAAATGCGGCACTGCATTAGCCATTAGCTGAACTTGGCTCCGACAGGTCAAGTTTTATGGGCATGGCATGAGTGTGACTGGCCCAGTGGAGATTCAAGTTACACGGTCTGCGTCTGTTTGGTTGAGGCTTGGGCGCCTCTGGTCAATGGTCATGTGATCATGTGGCGCGCCGGGACTTTCCGTGACCACGAGTTGAGAGGCTTTATAATTACGCAGCGCAACGCGCGCCCTCCCCATGCATGTATGAGTCATGTATGCCCACCGGTTGGAGTCCGGCTGGTTCATCAGAGGCGCTCCGCCTGTCGTGCAGGAGTGCGCATCCTTGCAGTGCCATGCATTGCAGTACTACTTCTACGGTTCGCCATGGTTTCCTGCTAATTGAAGGAGTGGTGTTTATGGAAGAGTAAGTTGTGACGCAGTGTTGTTTGGAAGAATTTACCCAGTTGGTCTGTATAGCGTGACACGTTCAAGGGCTCAGATCTATTCTACTATTCGGCCTCGATTTACGCCTATCCTGGAAGGCGACGAAGGGACCACCGCAGTTCAATCTGATGACGTAAATTGCAGCTAAGAGACAGCCTTCTCCTACATGAACACGGATAATATCACTTTGCAGGAGTCCCTGGTCGAATCTCAACTAGACATAGGAAGACATGGCACTGGACAAACTGAGCCTCCCTCGCCTTCACTCTACTGGTCGTCTCTAGCAAAAGTCAGATTCGGCAGTCGACTCGTTTTGGATGGCTCCATATTTTCCGAAAGGCGTCCACCGAATCTCGTATTTGCGAATGATCCTTCAGAGCAGTAGGCCTTGCAGCAATTTGTCGCCAGCTTTTGCTTTCTCGGACTATCTGGTGGATGTCCTGACATAATACGCCTCATCTGACATAACTAAACGGAGGCTGTGCGTGGTGACTGTTCCTTTAAAACCCATAATATCTACAGTAAACTGTAGAACTGTCGCATGACTCGCATCGCGCAGGCAGAAGTGTAGTTATCGCCTCTCCCCTCCGTCCTCTTTGAAGACCGGAGTGGCCCTTTGTCTCCGGTTGATGGAGAATGACCGTTTACAACACAATGATTAAGGCCGGCCATCGCCTGTCGTCTTTAATCCTCTGTCTGTTATTCATGTAAAATCTTCATTCTTTCAAGTTGTTGTTTGAATACGATACACCATCCTTGACTTCATCTCTACCATCAAGGAATGCCGACACTCAATTGGGGCTTCCTCACCCCAAGTAATAGCTACTGTACATTATGGTTCGCAGTTCTCGATTCTCGACTGTTTGGAGTTAGTGTAAATAAGTGGCGCCACATTTGCCTCCGAGTCACTGGCGGTTGGGGCGGACCGTGCAGCGGCCCGCAATTTCCATTCGTTGTCAGTGACCGCCTCGGCGTGCACTTCACTTTACATGATACGTTCTGCTTCCTTTTTCCTATATGAACACTACAGAACTTGGTCCGTCCATGAAGCTGGGTGCGACCCATGGCACTACGCCGCCGCTGGCTAGAACCACTGACAGGCCGGACTCAGACCGTTGGCACTACACGTGGCTCCAGCACGTTATACCCTTGGCCTTGTGCCTGGCTGGCTAAGCCTCAGAAGCGTTCATGAGCTCATGTCACAGGCGTGGCAGGAGCGTGCAGGCTTGTAGTGTTATGCCTTGCGGTAATACTCAGGGGTTCGTCATGCCTCGAGCCAGTCATTTCCACCTTCCGTCCCTTATCCTCTGCTCTACTTTTATCTCTTTTCGCATCTTTTCCGACTTATCTGTACCATGAACCCTGTTTCCAACAGATTTAGTGGGGGTCTTCCAACGGGTGAAGCCAAAGATCTGAAGGATGTAGCGTTATCTCCCCCCTCTACTCCTTCCTATCAGAAGAAAAACCTCCCTCCACTCCCTCCCCTTAGTGAATGGCCGCCTCCACTGGAGCAGCCTCTACGTTCAATTGGCACGCCCACGCCCATTACCTCATTTGTGTCCCTTCCAAAAGCCGAACTTTCCTCTCTCTCCCTTCTATCCATCGGGGATACGGAAGACTACATCACAACATCCACGACACATCCTAGAGTTCCTCTCGCCGATGCAGCGGTAGAGGAGCCCACAGACCTAGCCGTCGCCTTCAACATCGCATCGCCTCGTGCCTGTCATGACTCGGTTCCCTACCAGAAGGATAACAATACACTGCTTCCTCCCCTCAAGGAATGGCCAGAGCAGCCTCAGCGCTCAATCGACACGGCCACGTTCATAACCTCCTCCGAGCCCCTCCCTGGGCTTTTATCTCTCCCCATCTCACCCATCGCGGACAGACTAGACTATAGCCCCACCGCTACGACAAATTCTATGATTCCTCCTTCCGACGTCGCTGTAGATCTATCTGCTGACTCGAATATCACAATCACCATCGATATACCATCGCCCTGCGCTGATCGGGGCCTGGCTGAGCGAACCTCGCACGAGAATGGCAATGGGTACATAAACACGAGTTATGAGGGGAATGACGCGCTGCCTTCCCCGCCTCCAGTTGCACTAGATTGCAATGACGATAGTTCCATCGATCAATCTTTGCCTCTTACCCGGCCTCGTTGGAGTGAGGGCGCAGGAGAAGATCTGGTGACTCACCTTGGTCCAAGCGAACGGTGTCGACAGGAGATAATGTGGGAGATAGTCAAAAGCGAAGAAAGGTGAGAATTCGTACATTCCTTGCTTGCAAACTTCTTTACCAGCCTTGTAGATATGTGGCCGAACTTCTCAAGATGAAGGAAATGTTTATAAACCCCCTACTCCACCCATATGTTGATTCTTCGTCGTTCATACTCGTCGAACGTGACAACATGTCTCAAGTCGAGACCCTCGTAGACTCGCTCGAGCAATTACCAATCGCCTCTCGTTTTCTCCCCTCACCTGCGGCCGGGTCTGACGATTCTGGAGACAACAATGGCAATGCCAGAACGACTTCCCATACGTCTCACCAGGAAGGACAAGCCGACTTGGAGTCCGTTTTGGAACGCGATCCACGCGAGCCTCTGGATTCTCGGACACCGAGAAATTCCTTCGTGACCATTTTCCTTTCCCGTCTGTCTCTGAAAAGATCACGTACCCGTCCAAATCACAAGGCAGCGTCTGCTGCATCTTTGAGTCGCAGGCATTCTGTGGAACCCTCGTCTACACTAAAGGATCAAGATCGAGACCGCATGTCTACGTCTACCGACCCAACTATACCAGAGACGCAACAGAAGTGCAAGGAAACTTTCGCCAAAGCGGACTTGACCACTTATGATGGCGTCTCTCCACATCAATTGCCGGATGACTTGCGGCTGTGCCTTGAAGGTATCGAGGGTATTCTCGGAAATCATCTTAAGCTCGTCAAGGTTCTACGGAAACGTTACAACGAACAATATCCTCTTGTAAGGTCCTTGGCAGACGTTTTCATGGACAATGTAAGATTGCTTATCCTGCTCTTTTACTGCCCAGACCATCGGTTCACCTTAGCCCTAGTTACACATCTTCCGAGGATATGCGGGCTATGCCGTGCATCTAGAACGGGCCATCTACCAAGCTAATGATGCGCTTTCAACGAGGACTTCAACTAAACGTCAAAAAAATCAGTTACCCAAGACCTGCGCTCTTCTGCATAAACTCGAGGCAGATGCCGAAGATCGTGGCGAGACCGGGCTAGCTATCTCTTTGTTAAAGCCTTTCCAGCGGCTTCTCAGATACCCTCAGTTATTTCATGCTGTCCTTTCCCACACGGACCAGTGGATGTTCGAATACGAAGGCGCCATCCAGCTGGCTGCAGAAGTCGAAGCTATCGTTCGTGACATCGAAAATGAAAAGATTCAAGAGGAAGAACGTGAGAAGACCCGCGATATCCTCGCACGGATCGGGGGATTAGACAAAGTAATTGCTGTTCCCAAACCATCTCGCGTTCTCGTGGAGGAGCGAATGTTAAACCCTAGAGAGTCGAGTGACGCAAAGATTTCTAGGGCTGTCGGAAGGAAGGGGTCTTTCAGACTTTCAACTGATATGCTCCGAAGTGGTGTCGGCAACGATAGCAGAAAAGACATGTGGCTCGTGTCTTCAACGACGTCGTGCTGCGTTGTCAACGCGTTGGTATAACTTCCAAACCACTGGGCGACGCGCACTCTTCAAAGCCAAGCTTTCTATCCGAGCTTCGAGATATCCCCACTACGCTGTGACCGACGGCAGTCGGAACTTATCCGCGCGGCCGCGCAATTTGTACAAGTTCATCAAGGCAAGTAACTCTTCCTAAAGGCGGATGCAATCTGATTTCGATTCGGTTAGATCGAGAATTGGGTTATTAACGACGTCAACCAACCCCGTGAAGGAGTGGTGTCGATGGAAGAGTAGGTCGCGCCGCGGTGTTGTACGAAAGAAAATTACTCACTCCGATCTGTTATAGCGTGGCCCGTTCAAGGGCTCAGGTCTATTCTCGTTTCCGGCCTCAATTTACACCAGAAGGTGATGAAGACGGATCGGTAATCGGAGCACGGATAATGTCAGTCTGCGGAAGTCCTTGGCCGATCTCAACTACGCCCAGAAGGATATGGCACGCGACCAACTAAGTCCCCGTCGCCCTCACTCTATAGTGGGTCATCGCTGGCAAACACTAAATCCGACGGTCGGCTCCTTTCCGCGAACTCCTTATCATCTGGAAGCCGTCCACCCAGTCGCTCAATCTCCAGAACACCCAGCCATCGCTCAGTCATGTCACAAGACGGCTATTCGGTCAGGGCGTTCACTCGGTTAGGTCGACGCGAGCACCGCTGGGGACAGATTGAGCCTGCCATGCCTTCCTTACACCCTGGGAGCCTTTCGCAAATGCTAAACTCGACGGCCGACTTGTTCCTTTATCATCTAGGGGCCGTTCGCCCAGTTGTCAAACCGTTGCATTAAGCGAGCGACGCTCGGTAAGGAAGGCCTCGCCTTCCCCTTCCAAAAATGCTGTAGTGTGTCTTTATTGCCAGATGACGGCGAACGGCCTTTTTACTAATAAAGGACCAGGACTGACCACTCTGAACCATTAACCCCGAATCCAAATGGTTTTACATCTGTGGGTAATTGACGTAATTCCTTTATTTCATGCTCTGTATTGTCAAGCCTTCTAGCATTGTAGTGCAGCATACCTCATCTTTCAAGACATTTCATTATTAATGATATGGAAGCATTTTTCTGTTGTAGAGCTGCAACATGAGGCCTATCAAGTCATTGAACGTCTGACTTTAGAAGATTAAACAGCATGGCCTTTGCGTTGTTTACTTCTAACACCATTTCAGCATGGATGCCAGCATTTGCTATAGATGACCCTAACATATGTGAGATTGCTTTAAAAGTCTACAAGAGCATCCTTCTGTTCCAAAGATAAGAGAGCATGACTATTGCAGAAGTTCCATAGGGTTGGATGAGTTTGATAACTCTAACCACGCTTACTAGGATGCACTCCCGAAGCGTGCGAAGGCCCGTTGAAATGTCGACTGTAATTTGTCCACCTGCTTCGTATGCATCCCCTACTGAGCACCTTAAGCATATCTTTAGCAGATGGGTTAGCTCTCATCCTGCCGCTATCGATAGAGAGCTGAATGGAGTACTCGAGAGCCGGCTGCTTATTTGCCTGACTTATGAAATTTGTCCGCTTTTTATCTCACTAATTTAACAATAACTCCGCGGATGTGGCTTAAGCAAGGTGAACAGCAGGCTGACGGCGAGAGGAACGTAATCCACAACTTTAGTAAGTTCCGCTGCGAAGGCGTCATAATAGGATGTAGTTTTTTTGCGTTCAACGCAGAGCATATACCAGACCAAGAGGCATCTGCGGCCGTGTCCAAGAGGCCGAGTGTTTCCGCGCGCTCGATTAGGAGAGCACCAGCTGAGAAGACTTACTCGCAGGCCGCGGCCGCGAAGGACCTAGCATCTCCAAAGTATTCTCTGACCCGTTGATGAATGAGCATCGCATTCGCCAGGGTGGTATTTCCATAACCACCTGGGCCGAGGATCGCGACACGAGCAGGACTCGAGTTGACAAGGGTGAAATTTACGTGAGTGATCTCCGAGAGCTCCGAGCCAGGTGAACGCGATCCCCGAGGCATTGATCTGGGTGACGTCAGTATACCAGCCAAAACCTATCGAAGACGTCAATTGATCTTAATAGCCTGATTCCGGAAAACTGCGCCACCTCGTTTCCGTTCTGATCAGCGGTTACGCAAAAAACGTGTCTAAAGCTAGTCGGTGTGACCCACAGGCGACGAGTTGGAAGAGTGATTGGACTGATGATAAACAGAGAACCTTGAACCATATTTGAGAGCTTGCCATCGTACTACTTGACTTGTGCAAAAGGATCTGTTTGATGCTGCCGATTTCCTTTGCTTTGCTTGAGCGCAGGCCTTGATTTCGTCCAGTTCACTGTAGTACAATGAACCGCAGTTAAGAATGCGCGAGACGTAAAGGGATACGTCTTGAGGATTAAAAGATTTCACGACGAGGCCGAAGGTCTTTCTCTTCAGGTTATATTTCCCGCAAAGCGTTCCGACGTTGTCCACCGCACTAGAGTGACTAGACCAGCGACCTGTTCGAATTTAACCATGGCCACATCCCACTCTTCTTTACTTCCCGTTGACCTAGGTAATGTTAAAATAATCGTTGTGAGGGCAATTAAGCACTTACAGTCCGCACGGTAAGCTCTTGTAGGAGGAGGCCAGCCACGAGCGACAGAGCCGTTTGCCGCGGTTCTGACGCTCATCGTAGTGTCCATCCAAAATGGCTGCGATGAGGTGGAATCGAGATTTAAGGCTCGTGAGAAAGACATTAGTACTGTTACAGTTCGTTGTAGTGTGAGTTGTGTGGAAAGGTATTAGGTTTATCACAATAATTATAATAATACTATCGTATTGGGTAAGTACTGAGTCAATTTTAACAAGTCCAATAAGTCCATCCGCCGCATTCACTGGCACACAGCCGCTACGGATTTTTACGGGAGGTTCAGGAAAAAGTCCAGCAGACGAAATCATATATATTGGTAGAGCAGCGACGCGTCCCGGCCATCAAAGGCAAGACGCCCGGTGAAAAAACCTCGGGACTTTTATATATGAGTTGGGCTTCTGCCTCTTTCGTCCTCGAGGGGTACGAGTGCCAGTCCCCTGGCAACTAGTCAGAACTCACTGGGTATCTGGACTCGCCGCTGCTACTCTAAAGAAAAACACCATCTACAGTGTAGATAGTGTTTTTCCTACTTATAGTGTACACTACTAGTCTACTACGCACATCCGATTTCTTTCCGACCCCCTCAACAACGTTATACCGCTCGCGAGCTCCGACAATGAAACTAGACTCTTGCGTGTAGACAAGGAGTTGTCGCATCAGCAAGGTCGTCCATGCGTCCATGTGTCGGATGAGTCGACGAGGGCGAACTTGAAGTCGAGAGGGGATATCTGTGTGAAAAAAGTACGCGTAAGACCGTAAGTAGTATCTAGATCCACCCCTCGACAGGCCCGTTAAGCTGTTATAGTTATATGTGCCAACACCTGCGTGCAGAGGCAAGGTCCTGCATAGCGTTGCAAGGGCCGGATTAGGGGAGGAGGGTTGAGGGGAGGAACAACAAAACGTACCGCGATACTAGTACGTATCGTAACGCCTACGGTGAATCTCCCAAGATCAACACCTCCATGTGGCCTGCACGCCCATTGGCAGCTGCCCATTCGCGATGGAGGGTGAGGATCGAAGAGAGGAGAGAGGAGAGGGAAAGCAGGGCTGTGATGAGGGGATGTGGACATATAACCATCTGCTTTTATACGCCTCTCGGGACCCCTGGACACCGAGTCTTCCGAATCACAAGCATATGTTAAGTTGCACGCTTGAATTCATTATGACATCATGAAGTACGGTATATGCACAACCTTTTTAAGGAGCAAGAAACCATTGCATCGTGATTTTGGACGGCCGGTTGCTTTGCTTGCGACCTCTCCAAGATCCTATTACTATATTTTTCTGAGAAAACATGGCAGATTGTCAGGTGTCAGATGTGCATCAAACCTCCCTTACGACTCACGACTAGTAGGCGATAGGAAGGAAGCGGTATTCCACTCAGCATTCCAAAAGGACTCCAAAAGGACCAAAACTGACTCACCCGGTGAATAGACATTTGGTAGCCCATGCCAACCATGACGTACCCTGAGATATATCAGTATGTTCTACGTGTATTCCATCGCGTCATATTCCCCTACGACGCCCAGGCAGCTCCCATTTCCTTCTGTGCAGTCACGGTTCCGAATCCGCGCTAGCTTTGCCGGTGCATCATTCAACACATTTCCTCTGGACGCTCGAGCAGACCAAACGCAGAGACTTCGGAGGGCCCGGGGGAGCAGGGCGGTCACGGTTCGCATAAGAGGGTACCTTCGACTGGGAGTTCCGGAAGCAGCATGTCACGGTAGTTCTACAGAATCCAGCACTCACTCTAGTATCTAGTCCACGATCCTTTGCGAAGCGGCTTGTACAACACACGGAAATCATTGGAGCACTTTTCATTGTTGTGATGAAAAGTGCTCCAACGATTTCTGTATATTGGACACTTGGTTGTAGTACAAGCCGCTTCGCAAACCAAGTTACGAACACCGCATACGATTTGTCAGGGCTTAGCGAGTCCCGTTGTTGATGCACGAACCCCGAGCTACCGCGTTCAGGATTAAAGTCCATGAGAGGCGGTAATGAACATGGCCGTTACACCATATCCGATCGACTGCTTGCCTGCGCACATCCTATAAAACATTCACGACGTTTATCGAGACATACAAGGCCAATAGTGAAGGCTCAGAGCATCGTGAAGTGTGTGTTCCACCAAGTGAGGGAACAAAACATATGAGCCCAAGGGGAGAAAAAAATTCGGATACGGGGAATCGAACCCCGAGCTACCGCGTCCAAGACTGAAGTCTTTGAGAGGCGGTAATGTTAGCCGTTACACCATATCCGACTAATTTATTTAGCGCACAAATCCTATAAGACGTTGCTCGCAGACTAGCATTAGGCCTCTCGCTTTACACTTCAGGAATACTGTAGTACTGTACATATGGGAGAGTAAAAATATGATTCGGATACGGGGAATCGAACCCCGAGCTACCGCGTCCAGGACTGGAGTCTTGAGAGGCGGTAATGTTAGCCGTTACACCATAACCGACTGACGAGTTCAGTGTACAAATCCTATAAAACGTTGCACGCAGGTTAGCAGAAGACGAGTACATATGGTACCAGGGTAAAAAGACGATTCGGATACGGGGAATTGAACCCCGAGCTACCGCGAACTGGACTGAAGTCCTTGAGAGGCGGTAATGTTAGCCGTTACACCATATCCGACTGACGAGTTCAGTGTACAAAACTATAAGACGTTGCATGCAGATTAGCGAGTAGTGCATATGGGACCAGGCAGGGTAAAAAGACGATTCGGATACGGGGAATCGAACCCCGAGCTACCGCGAACTGGACTGAAGTCCTTGAGAGGCGGTAATGTTAGCCATTACACCATATCCGACTGACAGATTCCATGATCTAGATCTATAAGAGGCTGATTCGAGTGGTACGGTGGGACAAGCGCGAGTGTGTCGACCCAAGGCTCATCCAATCAAGCTTTGTGTTCTACAACACAAGTTTCAAGACAGCGACGGATTCCACATGCGCTGTTTGCGGAAACAAATCAAAGCCTCTCAAACTTTCTAGCACGTACTTTCCCTTTCCCTTCCCCTCTGCGACATTCTCTGCAGACCAAGAGAGGATTTGCCCAACGTCCCTCGCCTGTGTGTGCACGTTACAACTAACGTACACGATAGTCTGCGCACGAAACCCGAGCAACTGTCGTATGAATGCCTCGTCGCATCCTTTACGCGGTGGGTCCACAACGAGCGCAGTGCGGTGGGGAGGAAAATCTGCGACGGCGCTAAAGATTTGCGCTGCGTCGCCCGCACGGAAGGACGCTTTGTGCGCGAGGCCGTTGAGCTCCGCATTGTGCGTTGCGAAGCGTATCGAGTCCGCGGAGAGCTCGATACCGGCGACTTGGGTGAAGTTCGGGGCGAGTGTAAGCGCGAAGAGGCCCGCGCCACAGTACGCGTCTACGAGGTGTGTTGGGGGCAGCATGCTTGACGCGGACGCAACCGTGGACGGAAATATGGCATCGCGGACGTATGAGGTGAGTGGGACGAGGACAGAGTTGTTGTTTTGGAAGAAAGAGCCTGCTTGGTAGTCGAGAAGCAAGTCTCCGACACGCTCGCGGACGGTCGCTTTGTGGTCTGTGATGCAGATATGTTGGTCTTCGGCAGCCAGCTCGGTCGTGGCAGTAGGAGAGTTGCCGCCTGGAATCTCGAGTGAGTCACGAAGCAAGAGAGACACGCCTTTCTTGTAACTGTATATTTTCCTGCTCGGTAATGTCTAAGTAAAAAGGAGAGGGGTAATCACTGGGCACCTACTTTGCGATATCGTCCCGCATTGGTCCATAAGCTTCGTTCAAAATGGGAGTTGCGATTGGGCATTCCTGTGAATCACACGGTCCAATTAATGGTTGGGACTACACTTGCGATGTCTGTATCCATACCTCTATGTCCATCACCACTCGCTTGCCAGTTTGGTTAAAACCGATCTTCAACCAAGACGGCTTTTCCTCCTCATTCGAGGTTGGTGGTTGCTTTTGTAACTTTTTGGGTGGAGGATCAAAATGTGGTGTAATTTTTGTGCGATAGCCATATTGAAGTGGGGAGGGATCGTCGATTGTATAGAGGGTATCGATGACTCGGGGATATCTGACCACGGGATTATCATTCGAGCGGGGGAGGAAAGTAACAGGTGGCAAACTGGAATAGTTCTGATAAGCATTCACAACCACTTTGCGTTTGAGATCGAGTTGCATCTCGTAAGATAGCATCTATGTATGAACGGTGAGCGCGATGTGGTTCCGCCCGGTTACTTAAAAGGACCTGTACCTGGTACTGGCATCCGGCGCATGTTCCAAAGTACTTGCACCGCACACGATTCATGTCGCGCAGTTCCGAGTTTGGAACTTCGATACTGATCAGGTCAGCGAAGGAGTGCATCCTTGCATGCCTGTATACGCGGGCGCGAACGACCTCTCCAGGTAGAGCGAACGGAACGACGACGACCCACGGACGCTTCGACGACGGGGCAAGGGCGAGTCCTTCACCTGTTCACGTAATTATTCGTCAGAAACCATGAGGGTAAAAAAAATGGGAGCCAGATGTAGACAGAAGGCACGAATAAAACAATTAGTAGACCTTACTTTTACGTACCAGTTGACGAGATCCTCGACACGGTGAGCTCAACCTCCTCCCTGAAGCCGAAGGGTGACTCCCAATCTAGGCCATCGGCCTCGGTCCGCGCTACGAGTTCGCTCCCCAGAAGGCTGACAACCTCCCTAGAAATGACATCTTGTGGGGACCCACAGTCAGGTGGGGTACGCTTCGGCTTCTTTGTCCGTTTGGGAGCAGTCGATCTCGTCGGCGCCCGCGTAGCAACCTCTGGGGATGTCGAGCGAGGCCGTTTGTCCGACGAAAGGGCGAGCGCGGGAAGGTTTTTTTGCATTATCGAGCGGATCAACAGCAGCCCGGGAGGGCGGTGACAGTAACGGTAACGGAAAGGGGAAAGGGCGCGCATCACGTGGTGATTACCTCCCGCAGCGCGTTTTAGCCGCAATCTCTTGGCCCTTGTCTGCTATTTAAAATATCACCCCTTCGCCCTCGACTCCCATCTCCTCATGCCCGCTCTACCCTCATCCCACTCCTCCCCCTTCTCCACGAATGTGGGCCCCTATTTCATGTCATCCCACTCAACAAGTCTGCATCTCCAGGCGAGGAATTTGGTTCCCCTGAATTTTGGGCCAAGATGCTCGTCAGTGTCCTCTTGGTACTCCTGGGTGGTGTTTTCGCCGGGTGAGTCCATCCTACGCATGTTCCGCACAAAGGATCCCCATGCCAGTGGTATCTCTCCATGACGTCAGGTTAACCCTCGGACTCATGGGTCTCGATGAGCTGCACCTCCGCGTGCTATCTACTTCATCCGAAGACGTGACCGAGAGGAAGAACGCCGCACAAGGTGCGTTTCAAACTCCGGGCGCGTTGTGGTTGAGGTTGTTGACGCGATTCTCTGATATCCTGTTCCCAGTTTTGAAACTTCTCAACAAGGGTCGTCACTGGGTACTTGTGGTGAGCAGTCAACACTTTCCGTGTGCTTTCATTTTGATGACGAGTGGACATGGCAGGTCTTGCTCCTCGGGAACGTCGTGCGTATCGCAAATAGACCATCCGACCTCTGCATTTACTTTGCAATGTAGATCGTAAATGAGAGCTTGCCCATCTTTCTGGATAGTGCAGTGAGCACAACGACACTTCGTTGCTATCACGCTCTGAATTATGTAGATCGGCGGAGGGATCGCCGCTATTGTTATCTCCTCGACTATGATCGGTATGCCCCATTTTCCTTATCTAGTCCCCACGCATTGACTGATAGAACAGTTATCTTTGGGTACGGCGATCCTTCCTCTAGGTCCTTCGAATCGTATCTTACCAAAGTCGGATTGTGCACACTCGTAAACACAGAGAGTATGTGCTTTCTTGGTCATGACAATTGCGAACAGGAGCTAAGAGTCGTAATAGAATCATACCTCAAGCCGTCAGCGTACGCTATGGCCTATCCATTGGATCCCGTTGCGTACCGATTGTTCTCGTAATGATGTACTTTTTTGGTCAATCCTTTCGATCTCATCCTTCGCATGAAATTAATCGTGGATACACAATATAGCTCCAATCGCATGGCCAATAGCTAAACTCCTTGACCATGTCCTTGGCAAAAACGACGTTCACACATACAAGAAAGCTGAGCTCAAATCTTTCCTACAATTCACCGCACGGGTGAAGAACCACTGCGCGATGACGAGATCAGCATTTTGAACGGCGTACTGGAACTCAATACGAAAAAGGTCGAATCTATCATGACCCCGATGAAGGTGGGCGTGAATTCATTGCCATAAAAGTAACTGCGATAGCTAAAAGGTCGCACGTTGGTGTGCGTTAGGATGTTGTCACCCTCAGTTCTGACACCATCTTGGATACGAAGATGATCGATTTCATGTGCGCCTCTAACTATCGTCGAATAGTTTGTTTGCTGATCGTGAGATATATAGACTATTGAGTGGATACTCTCGCTTCCCCATTCACGAACCAGGAAATCCGCTGGCCTTCTCCGGATTGCTACTTGTAAAGAAGGTAAGGACACGTTCTAGAGCGATTTTTGCCAATGGATCCCGTGTTAACAAACGTTGTTCGTCAGCTGCTCACTTACGATCCATCGCAATGCTGGCCTGTGTCCAAGTTCACTCTCTCGATTTTGCCAGAGGCAAAGCCAACGATTAATTGTTTCCAGGCATTAGACTACTTGTGCGCAGCTCCCATCGACTCCACAGTGCCCGCGTACTGAATCCACTTTTAGCCAGACCGGCCGTGCACACCTTTTGCTTATCAGCAACACCCCCGGTATTGGTGGTGGTGCGATCGGGGTTATAACCCTTGAAGGTATGTTATAGCTAGAATGTTAAGGAGAAATAATGGATGGATGCACACATGCACAGATGTCATTGAGGAGATCATCTCCGAAGAGATCGTTGACGAAACAGATCAATTCGAGGATAACCAGTCCAAGCGGCGAGCTAAGCGGATGACGACGGCAGCCGTCATGCGGGGGTGCGTCTCCCTTCTCACGCACTTTTCTCACCAGCTGATGATGGCCGATGGATATTAGCATTGTCGAGAGAGAACGTCGATCCGAACCAGCAATCCCGAATTCCGAAGAGCGCACGCCATTGCTAGTGATGTCGCCTGGATCTTTGGAAACTGGTGGCGCAAGGCCTGGATACGGAGGTATCCGATTTGGATCCCCCACGCACGTGACATAACATTCTGAGAGGCCGTGCAGAGGGCGTATGAAGACTCTGTACCTGTAACCGCAGCCGCAGTTGTGACCCAAAACGTCACAGCATATTTATTCCAACTGTCTCTGTTTGGTAGTTTGGTAGCCTGTGAAAGATGTCATTCTACAGTATGCCTTCAGATTCAGAATATTCTGCCGATGCCGATGCTCGATCCAACTCGCGCAGTCGTGCCTGTAACAAGGGGGGAAAGTGATTGAGTAATGTTGTCATTCACTCAAAGGGTCCCAGCAGCTCGCAGAGGCACCAAAAACGTATATGCAAAGGCAATATGTGAAGACGCACCTCGAGAGCGAAGAGATGTGAGTCGCATGCTTCAGGTGCAAGGGCGCGCACGGCAGCAGCGAGGTTGTATACGTAGTCCTGTCGGTATCCGTCATAAACAAGCGCTCGGCCTAGCGGGCCACTGGGCGGGCGCTTAATACTGTACCTTGTTCGGGCCCGACGGGCCTACGGCACGCCAGATAATATCCGAAAGTTCGCCAAGTGGCTCCGAACCAACTGGAGTCGTCGACCAGAAACAAATTTGGGGGAAGGGGGAGGGGGAAAAACATATGAAACGCTGGTAGACGTGGAATAGAGAAAAGACCACACGAACTGAAAGAAGGGTTATCGTTACGTCCGACGTAACATTCTGCGCCGGGTATCACTACTGTCTCGTGCACCCCGTCGATGAGGCCGTAGACGTCTACACGTTCGAGGGTATAACCGTCCTGAAATGGTGACGATCGACTTGAGTGGGTTTGGATGGACGACCGGGCACGGAGCATGGAGGTACAATGATACTGTGGGTATCACGGGACTCCGGGGTGGTTAACAAACGGTGCTGTACCTTTTCGCGGTGGTCTGGTGAAACGCGTGCAGCAGATGGGCGAGTTGCGTTACAGTACCCCTGAACTCGGAACTCGGAAAAATGGCTCGGCCGTACGTACCTAGGTACGCACGAACTTCTGTCGCGTGCGCTGGGTCAATCGTATACGCAACACCTACGAACGTGGTTTGATCAGCAAATAATCATGATGTATTCAAAATAACCGGGAAATGGAATGGCGGATTCCGCCTCGGGAGAAGGAAAAAGAGACCCGCAAGCTTTTGCGCGCAACGTACCCCAGACAATGTCTTCGTGCGGGAACGGGTCCACCTGATACAAATCACAACCGCGGGCAAATCGTTTAGGCAATGTCGTGGGGAGCGGTAAAGGACAGGGTGGTGTCCGGCCTTGCGCAGACAAACAACTCACAGCACCGGAGAAAGCAGCCCAGTCTTCTTGATGGATGAGTGTGACGACGCGTCCCGGGTTCTGAACAATGACGACGAAACGACGAGATGGAAAACAGCAGAGAGCGCATGGACGCGTGAGCACACCGAAAATCAACAAAACCATGCACAACTTTTGATACACGGTGAGGAGAGAAAGACACGTTACTACTGACTTGAGGAGTACCGCGGTGATCATGCGATTTCTGCGCAAAGCGGCGAACGTAGCCTTTAAGGTATCCAGGACCTAGTACCCAAGGTATCATAAGCACCGGCGGTGGCATCAGAAAACCAGAAGAAGAAGAATTGCTGTAAAGTGCCCCACGTAACCCAGACACATGCACACACGAGTTCATGTGCCCAAGCAAAAACCAGGGAGAGGGGAAGAGTAGATAGGCTGAACGCGTACTGTTTTTGATGACGTGAGGCGGTGGCTACAGTAGTCATCGCATGAGCCGGATTGAGTCCGTCCCCATCCATCAGCCGATTCAGTCCAAGGAAGGAACATGAAGGGTCCGGGGGTTTCGTTCGTTCGTTAGCCGTGGTCATAGTAACTAACCCGCCCAGTGGGTGGTAAATGGAACGAACGTACGCGGAATATCAGGGAACCATAACCAAAGACGATATACGGATCTTCATGATCGCCATCGCCATCGCTACCGTCACTGCCATTTCCCTGCTGCTGCTGCTGATCACTACCATGAGCCATCATGATTGCCGCCACCAACGAGTGTTTTTTTTTTTTTCAAGAACACATATTCAATCTCATCGCCAAATGAGAGATCATACTAACAATTGTCATCGTCCCTTCGAGTCGTTGAAGTTTTAAGAGGTGGTGAGCTTTATCCAGCCAGTGGCCTGGCCTGGTGGATGAAGAAAGAAGAAAAGCGCAGCCTGAGAGCGAACAGCACACACAGCATGGAAATTTCTATTTTTGGGTGTTTTTGACGGAAGCAATGGAAGGTGTTGAAATCGACGGTTAGTCCCCTTAGCCTACATTTTTAATGTCACCCTTTAGTGCCCCCATAATTTTCCTAGATTTTCCAGTATAGTATAGCATGTGTATTTACCCTCGCACGTTTGCCCACAACCCACACCCAACAGTTTCGTTATTGTTATTGTTATCTTGTAAGTTACATCCGTAAGTAGTACTGTAATTATTGCGACAAATGTCATCATTTTGGCGATCGAGAACGAAACATGAATTGAACCGACGACTCATATATAAACAAGAATAAACAAAAGAGGGCATGTTGTACGTTTGATATATTGTATTACTCTACTGTTACACATAGGCAAAAGTAAAGACGACGACGACAAGATGCATGGAAACAGACGGCTTTTCAAGCGAGGCTGCGAAGATGCAGTGCAGGCACGCCAGAGAGCAAGAACGAAAAAAGCGGAGAAGCGGATATGAATCTAGTAATATAATATGTTTGTATGGTCATAGATCATTTCATGAGTACTGTCTCAAATTATTGTGTGTACCCGTAGGTGTACGTGAGACGAGACAAGACAAGACAAAGACAAGGACAAGACCAAGTCAATCGACCAGAGTCAAGTCCGTCCCGTCAATCTTTCTTCTCCTTGGGCCCAAACACATCACCCAGCTTTTGCCCCACCCGCACTTTCTGCCCCGCATGCACTCCAAACTCAAAATTCGGCGGCGCCTCAAAAACGAGCACGATCGTGCTCCCAAGACAGAACCCGCCCATCTCTTGCCCGGGTCTCAGAGGCTGACCGTTCAGAATTGGCGACGCCGCAGAATACACTGCTTCATCGTACGTCCCCGGTGGCGGTGGACGACCGCGGACATTCGTACGCAGAGCCTGTGTGTGTGTGTTATCAGTCAAGGAGAGTGAGATCGGAGGAGTGCGTAAGACGCACCTGATCAAAGTTT
>WTXE01000433.1:0-19152 GCA_022496225.1 Russula aff. rugulosa BPL654 | reverse complement strand
ACATATCCCATACTGCCGTGTATTGGGGAAGTATGTTTCGAATCATTCCCATCCTATTGGCTTGGAGAATTTGAAATTCGTCTATATGCGAGATTCTACACGGGAGATGATAGCGAGTATGCTCAGGTATGGGAAGAATGATAAGGATATTGTGAGTGATTCCCCCTCTGATAACAACTGATCTGACTCATCATTGATAGAAAAAGGAACTGCGAGATGTATTTAGTGAACAAGAGCGAGATCACTACATTACAATGGGGGAGATTGGCCGGATCAGAAAGGACATCGAAAGGGAGCGCATCAGATTAGATTGCTAATGATGCCAAATCAACTCGGATCTGGGTGGAGATGCTCCAATCCCAGGGAACTTCGTCTGTTACAAGGATAAGCTAGATCGGCCTCCAGATGGATCAGATCTCGCTGAAGATGTCTTCTTTCTATGTATTCAGATGAAATTCCAACAGGAAGCGTTCCAGCGCCTTGGAAACGCGTTCCTGGGTGTCGACGCGACTCACAATTGTACACAGTATGAGGGATCTTGCTGTTTACGATGATGGCGCGGGATCATTGGGGGAAAGGTACGTAATAATTGATTCCGGTTATTCGGGTGACTCAGTCATTCCCGTAGGGGTACCCGTTGCCTGGATGCTGTCATCCAATGGGACATATGTGACAATCAAATACTTTTTGCAATTAATCAAGGCACAAAGCCCCGACATATCACCCAGCATATACATGACAGATCGCGATCAAGCTCAAGTAAAGGCGATTCGCGCGACATATCCTCATTGCCGTGTATTGTATTGCTGGTGGCATGTTCTCAGGGCAATCCGGACGCGTTTCAAAATAAAGGAATTCCCGAAGTTGTGGACCCTTATCCAAGATTGGGTCCATACAACTGACGAAGCGCAATTTGACGCTTGGTGGGAGCAGATGCAATCGGATACATCATATCCTGACACTGTAATCGGGTATCTTGCCCGAGATTGGGTCGCTTGTAAGGATATGTGGTCAGCTATTTTTCGTCAAAATCGTACTATATTTGAAGAAGGAGACACTAATATGTTGCTGGAATCGTAAGTTATAACGCTTTTCACATCTTATCTTATCTCATATTGTTATATTTTACTAGCTACCATCATGTATTGAAAGATTACCACCTAGATGGGAAAAGGAATCGACGCGTGGATCATTTGATCCACACGCTCGTGAATGAGATGCTGCCCACATATGAGGACCGCCATAAGCGACAAAAGCTAGGAATGCAAGGCCCAGACTTAGCCGAGAAGCGCCGGAAACAAATTCTCGCGCGCGCCCCCGAAACACCCCTTGATCGGATCAAAGAGATCGACAAATCGCACTTTGAGATTCAGTCGACGAGCTCAGAAAAAAAATATGAAGTTAATTTATTAACTTATACGTGTACGTGCCTCGATTTCCCCCGTATCCAACTGTGCAAGCACCTCGCGGCGATTGTGCACTTCTTTGGGGGGGGGCTCGAGGGGGGGCTTGAGGGGCTGGGACTCAGACCCCAGGCACCTGTCAACGCAAGCGCAAGCGAGGTGGAACCGGACATTCCAGAGTCACCGGCCCCACAGGGTAGCGCTGGCAACTCGAAAACCCACGCTGTCATAATGTCCGATCTCAGGGACATCAATCGGCTATATTTGAGCTTATCTGAGAAGATGCCAGCAGATCCGAGTCCAGAAACGGCCAAGTCCATCAAAATGGCACGCGCGCAACTCAATGCCGTCGAACTCAGTATCGATGATGACAGATCTCGGCTACCAGAAAAGGAACAGTTCGGTCCAAATCAACTTTCTTGGCCTCCAACAGCTGCCCGAATGGGCGTCAAACGAGGTGAAAAGCGCCGCGCCAAAGTAGACAGCGCGCTTACGGCAGAACATATCGGCGTGCCCAAACGTAAGCGCCCTAATGAGGATCCATATGGAGCAGGTGAAGACTCTGGGAAGCGCGCTAAGCCTGATGCAGTCTCGGCTGCTGCTAACGCTCGAGCACGTACAAAGGCAACAGAATGCCCCCCACCTGCATCGCTCCCCACACGCCTGTCCCCCATCCTGCATCCTACGCGCAGCCGCAGCCATCCCCTGCTCTTGCGTCCTACGCGCAGCCGCAGCCATCCCCTGCTCCTGCGCCCTATGCACAACCGCACCCGATACACGCCCCTATGATGCACTTCCCCATACCACCCACATATGGATTCCAGTACCCGACTTCTCAGCCAGCGCCCTACTACCACTACCCCATGTATTCGCCTTACACATTCCCCCCTTCTGCTTAGATAATTTTGTCTGTATTTTGTATTGTTCGACTTAGAGAATAAAACACGCGCTGTAATTTCATGGAAGATCACATGACGCTCGACTTAGAAAAAAAGGGCATGTTGTAATTGCACGGGTGATCACATGACATTCGACTTGGTGAAAAATCGTGCATTGAACTTAGTAATAAAAACGTGCACGATGGATCACATGATAAAGCCAACTCTCCGGTCTCTGGTTCAGATTCATCTTTCGGCCGCGGCCGAAAAAGCGTGAGAAAGTATTACGTGATTCGGTGCGACGTTAGGCCAACTCTTGTGCGTTCTGTCGTGTTACAGTAAGTTACTGGACAAAAGGTGGGGTTCGGACTCAGAGGGATTTCAACTCAGCTCCCTTTCATGCTCACATGATTTCGTTTGGCAGTGGCACATCATGGTGGTGCTGTGGGGTCTGGGTTGGTGTTGAGCTCAGTGTTGTGTCTAGCACTGGCATGAAGTGGTGTAACAGTGTTTGATTGTTCATTACATGGCCCGGTTGTGGGCAAACCCGGGTGTGGGTAGGTATAGGGGGGCGGGTGCGGAATTATTCCTCCTGCCCAGCGTGGGAAAACCGCCCATGATGGTGGTAACGGTTCAAGGAGCCCCCTCTGCAGTAACTTATTGGCTCCTAGGCCTCGTAGTGACTTTCAATTCTTTGATGTCGCAAGTTTCGAGCGCTTATCTATCGCGTCCGAGTCGGTCCGACTGGCCTACTGTAACACTGGCACTTTCTCAGGGCCTGGCGAAGCGGTGCTCGTGTTCTCACGAACCCTCATCATCCTCTGATTTCTCTCAGCTTGAACACGAACCAAGTTCCTCGCGTCCGCCATCCTTATGTCAAACTCTCACCCCAGCACCACCACCAGCACCGCAACCTCGTCAACAAATTTCCAACTAATCTTCAATAATGCCCTGAAAGAGTACGAGAAGCGCACCAAGAACGATCTACTTGCCCATCCACTCGCTGCCGAACTCCAGGACTGCAATTCTCCCAGCGCAATTCTCGCCGTCCTTCGCCGGCAAGTACAGGGACTTGATCAGTCACCAAGTAGCGATGATCGATGGACCAAGTGGCTCGATCCCACTGTGAACGTCTTACATACCTTATCCAACACCCTTGGGGAAGGCGTTAGCCTGGTAAGCTTCACGACATGACCTTTGTCTGGGATCTGCAGTCTAACATTTACTCGACAGGTATTCTCACCTGGAAAGGTGATATTTGCTGGAGTCGGCGTCCTCCTCTTAGTAAGAATCCTTCCTGATAACATGCCTGGGTCATCTTAACACTCATCTCACACCTGTTAGGCAGCAAAGGATGTCCAGAAGAGTCACGAAACACTTGTCGACGTCTTTGGGAGAATTGAAAGTTGTTTCCAACGTATAGAGATCTACACACAAGTGCGGCCGACCACGGAAATGATGGACACGATCATTCAAATAATGGTCGAGGTTCTCACCATTCTCGGGATTGCGACCAAGGAGATGAAGCAAGGTCGAATCAGTAAGTAATTATAATTTAGTATGTGTATGTCTCTCGTGACTGAAAGAATGTCTAGGAAAGTATGGGAAGAGGCTGATCGGGAAGGCCGATCTGGAAGATGCGTTAAAGAGACTAGACAAGCTTACGCACGAGGAAGCTCGGATGGTTATAGCGGAAAACCTGAGGGCCACGCATGCTGTAGACGAGAGAGTAAGGGGAGTCACGGAACAGGTGCTTGCCGTAGACGATAGGGTGGCCGGCGTCGATGACAGATTGACCAACGTAGATGATAGAGTGACCAACGTCGACGACAAGGTTATGGAGGTCATTCATGGTGTGTGCAATTATCTTCAGTCCTGAGAAACGTTTAACCTGAGATGTTCAGATGGAAAGGAAGCAAGGCAAATTATGGAACAAACGGCCAACGATGTAGATCAAGTGAAACGTTCGTCGTCTCTCGACCTCATCAACACTGACTAGAGACCCTTATACGCCATTTCAGAAAACCAATTGCGGGAGCGCATCCACAGTTGGCTCTCCCCACCGGATCCATCGACTAATCATAATATTGCCTGTGATACTCATCACAAGAAATCCGCATCATGGTTCTTTGAGGGAACCATTTATCAGGAATGGAAATCAAAAGGATCCCTCATTTGGATCCACGGAAAGCGTGCGCCCTGTCCAGATATTCCATCTGATACCTCCTGATGACGCGATAACGTCTTGACCCTGTATATAGCTGGCTCCGGCAAGAGTATCCTTTGGTCCGTGCGTCTTCAGCTCCATCCATCCTCGATTACTGATGTCTCTCATCAGTTCCACCATCATTGAAGATATTAAAACACTGTGCCACGCCAGTCAAGCATCGATGGCATACTTCTACTTCGACTTTCGAAACGCCAACAAGCAAGGGCTACACGACCTACTTCCTTCCCTTCTCACCCAACTTTCTGCTCGCTCAACCCCCCGCTGCGATATTCTATCGAAACTTTATTCAGATCACGACGACGGAAAGATGCAGCCTAGTGACAGTGTTTTGACAAAATGCCTGAAAGATATGCTCACACTCCCTGGTCAACATCCCATCTACCTTATCATGGACGCCCTCGATGAGTCTTCGGCCACCTCCGGGATGCCATCAGCTCGCGGAAGAGTTCTTCGGCTAGTGAAGGAACTTGTTGACCTTTGCCATCAATCGCTCCGTATATGCGTCACAAGCCGCCCCGAGGTTGACATCAAGGACATCCTTGAGCCTCTGACCTCTCGTCGGATGTCCCTGCACGACCAAACTGGACAAAAGGAGGATATCGCAGACTACGTTAGATCTGTCGTTTACTCGAATTTAGAGGCAATCATGGGGAGATGGAAGAAGGAAGACAAAGATCTTGTGATCGAGACCCTTTCTGAGAGAGCCGACGGCATGTACGTGAATAACTTTACGCTATTGATATTTATTCAAGTTGTCGAACAGGTTCCGTTGGGTGTACTGTCAACTGGAAATCTTACAGCACTGCCTTCCATCGAGTGTCCGGCGGTTTCTTGAAGAACTACCAGAATCTTTGGACGAGACATACGAGCGTGTGCTGAGGGAGATCAAGAAGCCAAATCGAGATCACGCTCGACGTATATTGCAATGCCTCATTGTGGCCATTCGTCCACTTCGTGTCGAAGAGCTTGCCGAAGTCGTCGCAGTCGACTTCGACGATGTTGGGGGTATCCCGAAGTTGAAACCGGATTGGCGGTGGGAGGATCAAGAACAAGTACTTTTTACGTCGTGTTCCAGTTTAATCGCCATCGTCGACACAGGTGATTCCCGTGTGGTGCAGTTCTCCCATTTTTCGGTCAAAGAATATTTGACTTCGGCACGCCTCGCTACTTCGAGTCAAGACGTCTCAGGATATCACATCGCTCTCAAGCCTGCCCATACGATCCTCACACAGGCTTGTGTAAGCGTTCTCCTACAGTTGGGCGATCACGATGAACCAGACAATGTCGAGAAGAGCGGCCCTCTAGCTGGATATGCTGCCAAATACTGGGTGCATCATGCGCAGTTTGAAGACGTGGTGTCCTGCATCAAAGGGGCGGAATATCTTTTTGATCTGGACAAGCCATATTTTGCGGCATGGCGCCGGTTGTACGACATAGATATCCAGCCCAACTCCCGATCCGTCTTTTTTCAACTGAACGTCGTATCGAAACCCCTTGAAAACCACTCCTTGTACTACGCAGCATTGTGTGGATTCGGGAATCTCGTGGATCAGTTGATTATCAAGTATCCAGAGCATGTGAATGCAATTGGCGGTTACTATGTGACACCAGCTGTGGCAGCACTAGCAGGAAGATACTTCGAACTGGCACAGGTACTCCATCGCAATGGATCATCCGTGGAAGCACCGGGCGGATCCGGGAATACTCCACTGCATTCTGCAGCCTTCCGTGGAGATCTCGAAATGGTCGAGGTATTACTCGAATACGGGGTGGCCATCGATGCCCAGAATAGCTATTGCTGCACTCCGTTAAGCGGTGCAGCAATCGGTTATCACAATAATCCCAGAGTCGCTCGATTACTTATTGAGCGGGGCGCAGATCCAAATATACGGGACTCGAGTGGCTTTACGCCACTGCATTATGCATCGCAATGGTGGAAGATCGAGATAGCGCGCGTACTAGTTGAGCACGGCGCGAATATAGAGGTGAAGGATAACAAGGGCAGGACTCCATTAGACATTGCGTTAGAGGGGCAGTCCCGGCAGTGCGAGGAGATTGTCAAGTTACTTTTAGAGCACGGTGCCAGGCGGCGAGAGGACGTAGCACTCTATCCCAATACCACTACCAGTATGACAACTCATATTATTGGCACTTTACTTAAGAGCCGCCAGTACTATACCTGATACTGTAAGTAGTTACTAAGGCTTCTTCGTGTATTTAAGTCATCGTAGTGTCTCTCAACCCTTGGAGTCTTTCGAGTCCGAGTTTCTTCTTCATCCTCCTCTTCGTGTGTGCGCACTGCACTGGCACCTTCAAGTTTTGACTCTCGTGCACTTTCAATTGTCCGCTACCACCCAAATATTACACACCTAGTATAAGGCACTTGCGGCAATGCCTCATTTCCTGTTCCCCTGAAGATGTGAGCCTGCACCTTCTCGACTTCCATACCAGTTGAAACTGTTGAAGGTGAGTGCGGCGCGGAAGCAAATACCGGAGCCCGGCTCCGAGCGCCCGTTGGAGCGCCCTGTGTACAGTACTACAGGGCACGTACGCGCTGTACTGTGCATGCAGTTAGCAGCATATCACTATACATTCGTTAGCATACCGAACCGCATCAAGCCCACATAGAGTACATATAAAGAGCCAGAGAAAATAGCGGCTCCCTCAGTTATTGTGCCGCACGCGCGACCCCTGAGATCCTTATCTAATAGATTACCTCGCGCACGTCCCCCTTATCTCACCTGCTAAACTAGTACTAGTAGCGGACAGTGGAACGCGCGAGAGTCAAAAGGCGCAGCAGGAAAAGCACGGACACAGTGGCACAACTGTGCACACACGAGAAAGAGGATGAAGAACACTGAGACTCTAAACATTAGGGAGTACTACTAAGGGACTTATATACATGAAGATCCTTTGTACTACTAATCAAGTGTAGTGGACGCGAGACTAATCATGAGGCTATGAAGATGAAAGAGAAGTGGAGCAGAAACCACTAAGTGAGGACACGAGTGCGTAGGGCACGTCGCGTTTGATACTAAGGGGCGGATCTCTAAAGTCTACTCAAAGGGAAATGAGAAGGGCGTGTAAGGTACAAATGGACTGTCAGAGAAAAGAGAACTGTGTATGAAAGGAAAAGGATGACTGATCAAAGAAAAAGGATGATAAACCAACAGAGGAGAGAACTCAGTCGAAGGGATGTGCAAGCGTGCAGGGATGCATGAGGTGGGCGCGAGGCCAATGCGAGGCGTCGCCGAGCCCCCGAGCTCCAAATCCGGCAACTAGTCCTAGCAATCTCTACAGAAACGTCTTCCATATTAACTACCAGTGAGAAGCCGTTGATACTGTATGTGCTGGAGGATCCTTGGAGTTGTGTGCCGGATCAAAGTCAAGATTATACAACTACGTTACTAGTACAAGGCTCCTGGTACATCGGCAGCCACCCCTGCCCTTACAACGGAAAGTTTCTTCACAGTTGAGGTAAGCCATTCAGTTTGTGACGGGGGTGATCGTATAACGAAATAAATAGTCTGAGCAATTGCTATGCTGCATGGCATGGGAAGACGGCCCGCTGTCACTCCGAGTTGGTGTCATTAGTCGCCCTAGGTAGAGCAACTTCGACTTGGCGTTCCCTTAGGGACAGCAAAGTAAGGCTGTTACTGTATGCGAGAGCGCGCTGGCCATTCGCCGGTGTGTCCTTGGCCCGACCAATCACAAGACCAAGCCATACTTGATTACTGTACTCTACCCCCAAGACCAGGAGCAATGTGAGCTTTTCACTACGAACGAACAAAAAAGCACTACTACGTCTTGACACCAACGAATAACAATCCCATCCTCGCGCGTACGACAGCCTCCTCGAGCGCTCGCTCGTCAGCAGTACTCCACCGCAGCGGTACGCTCACATCCGTTCCTTCAGGACCGGTACCAGAACCACTGCCACCCGCGGAGGAATTCACCTGATTCTGATTCTGACTCGCCTGCGCCTGGTACTGCGCGCGCCGAGTCGCGAGGGCAGACATGCTGCGCGGGTCGCTGTGTCCGGAAAACAGGAGAAAAGCTGTTCGCGGGGGGAGCGCAGCATGTAGCGTGTGAGTTGCGTGTTGAGGTCTGTGACCGCTGAGAAAAGGACGTTGTTGTTCTGGTCCTGATCAGGTGACGTTACCGTCAGAGGCGATGGTGGGGCATCGGCATCAGTAGCAACAGCAGCATGGTTTGCTTTATCTATTGGGGTGGTGTTGTTGCGAGCGGTTTCTGGGTTTTCTGACTGACGCACCATCTGCGCTCGTCTTTGGCGTGACCCCTGAAGAGAGCGAAGGATCGAGTTAGCCTCGGATCGAAAGTCGGGAGAGGTAATATAAAGGAGAGAGAAGAAAGCACAAGCCCACGTACAACCCAACGCATCCGCCAGCGTCATCAAGCGCGCGAATACGAACTCGTGCGAGTCCAGTGCACCAACCACCCCTTCAATCACCTCTGCGTCGTTTGTACATGGCACGGTTGTAGCAGGTGCAGACGCCGAGGTACCATGCCAGGCGCCAGGATTACCATGATCGACGATCGCAGCGCGTGCGCCGCCGCCAGCACCACCGGAACGAGTATGTGATTGCGAGCGCGCGATACGTGCGAGGATCGGTTCGTAATCGGTCCTGAACTCGCCATAACCCGGCCCTAAAGTCGATCTTTGATCAGTTTTCTGACGCTGCAGCCCTGCGGGAGGGGTACGCACCATTTTTAATCTTTGCTTTAAGTAAATCCACACAGGCCCGCGCATCCTCTTCGGGATCATGTCCGCCGGGCCCACGATCCTGGATGGTGCGACCGAGCCACCTACGCGCAAGCCATGCTAGGCCCGGCTTTAAAGGTCGCCCGCGTGGGTGATGGAAGATCAAGGCCGTGTCGATGCATCGGGAGTGCGAGAGTTGCAGTGCGCGTAAGTCCGACTCCAGCGAGTGACCTAGCAAGATCGTCGATGGCGTTATCAGTGTTCGGAGGTGTGCTTGTACGTCGGCGAGCGTAGTAGTTATAGGTTCAAGGGCTTCAGCTGTTATGCCGGAGAAGCTGAAATATGGATTAAACTGCGTGTATAACAATGAGTTGTGTGAACGCACCGAGTGAGATAGTCTGTGATCGGACTTGGTGGTTTGACGAGTTGATCTTTTACGACCTCGTTGGTTACAAAGTCGATTATGCATACTCGAGTCAGCGCCTTGCCGTCTTCTGTGAGGCACTGCAGACATTTTGTCTTTGTCAGTAGTCGATACTGAGTACGCAGCTTAGAGCACGTACCATCTCGCAGTCAATCGCGTAGACCGATTGAGTTCCCGGCTTGGCATCTGGATCGGCCTCAGGAGTCTCTATCCATCCATCCGGTTTTGAAAACACGTCCGCGAGATAGGAAGGGACGGGGTAGTCGTTCTCTACCATCTGCTCTACTGTGAGGATGTACTGAGTCGGATCTTTTTTCGCTGAGCGTTCGGCTGTCCATTTTTGGTGGAGGTAAGCTCAAGAGCAAAAAGAATGGTTGGACGAAGGAACAGACCGGCGACACGCTCTCGCAAACGTTTTTTCTTCTCCTCGCCGCTGACAGGCGTCTGAAAGAACGTGTTGAGGACGGAATGCATGCGGTTTGCATCGCCTGGGGCACGGGTTGGGCATGCATGGGAAAAGGTGCGTGTGATGAAAGGGATGCCACCGTAAAGCGCTGCTGCCTCCTCTGATCGCGGATCGACGGAGGAAGGAAGGTCAGGAGGGAAAGATGGTGTGGGCGGGGGTGGTCTTGGTGGGGGAGGAATGGTGATGGGGAGGTTTGGGTTCTCGGTGGCTGATGTTGGAAGGGGAGGGAGGGAAAGCACGGTGGATGTAAGCCCTGGAACGAGGAGGACGACTATTTTTTGGATGCTATGCGGGTTCTGGGAATATGAGAGCGTCAAGGACGTACGGGAAAGCAGAGAAAACTAACCTGTACTCTAATCCAGCTCGGCGGCGGGGCATCTGCTATGAGGTGAAGGACGAGATCGCGAATATCCTGGTTACAAATGGTAAGCGCAGATGGAGATAAAGAGAGGAGACAGTACGTTGACGCCAACAGGGTCTCTGCGCTTGGTAATCTCAGCATTAGAATAAAGAAATCGAGGAGGATTAGTCTGCGATGAAGAGTGAGGTTGTTGTATTGCAGCGAGCAATGATATGGAGACACACACGTCGAGCTTCGCGTTTATTTTTCTTTGCTTTTTTGATTTTCGCCTTTCGACCTTTTCCCATGGCCCGTCTGCAGTGTCACCCTCGGTAGGAATTTCTTCTGAATCTGAGATGCGCGGGGATGTTTTCAGTCTCTTTGAGGGAACAGACGAGGGCGAGGAGTGTCGCTTCATGATGGTCGTCGCCTTTTGGGAGATGAAGCGCTTATCGGCTGGCACGTGCTCAGCACACTCATCCTCATCGATTCAACCATTCGGGGACAACCACCATGGGTGGCGGAAATACTCACTCACACTCGGACTATCCAGAGCACAACTTCTCCCCTGGCGCAAAGTGGATAAAAAATCTCACCAGAGAACGCACAGGAAACTTCTCTGGTGGCCACTTTCAAGATGTCAACCTCTCCTCCGTCCTCTTCACCCATCGATTGGACGATTCTAAACACGTTCAGCTCCAGAGATGGAGCGCCCCGGGTATCACTAAGCCAAGCTTTCAAGAAGCTCTCAAGCAAGACTTTCAACCTGCCAAGAAGGGCGAGTCCATCGGACCATCTTGTGAGTGAGCATTAATTCTCGCCAAACTCTTGATGCTCAGTGTTTGCTCTATTATACCAGGGGCACGTCTTTGTTTTACTTCCTATTTCGACTTAGCTCTTACAAGCATACGTACAGTCTAATCACTGGTACAAGATTACGGTGAACATCCCCCCTGAATGGAATGAATACGAACGGGTCCAGTGTAAGTCTTCTATTTGCATCGCTGTATTTGTCAGTACTCAACTTTTATAGTTGAATTTGACCCGGGTTGCGAGGCTATGATATTCACTACCGATGGGACGCCCTTGCAGGGTATCTCGTCCTTCCCGTCCTTCCAACGAGATACTGGCTTAATCTCGTCTGTGTAGGTATTACTGGCGGTTTCGGTGGCGATAGGCGAGTCGAATACATCATTCCTCCCGATATGCGCAAACATGGAACACACTCCTTCGTTGCCGAAGCCACTTGCAATGGAATGTTCGGCGTCGGGCCGAATGATAACAACATTCAGCCACCTGATGTTTGTATCCTCACCACTTTTACAGCATGCAGAACAGCTGACCAGTTTGTAGAATAACAGATATTTCCAACTTGCTTCGGCCGACCTTGTTGTACCCAATATGACAGCTTGGGGCCTTCTTTGGGATTTCACCACGCTTCGCGAGCTCATCGCGACTCTCCCGGGTAACTCGACCCTCCAAAACAAGGCACTCACCGTTGCAAACGCGATTATGAACACGTTTTACAAGAAGGATCCCGAGAGCGTCCCTGCAGCGCGCCGGCTTGCTGATGAGGTGTTCGGCGAGAAATGGGAAGAGCGCGGCGTCAGCATATACGAGGATGGCCCAAAGGAAGCGCATGTCTGGGGGATTGGCCATTGTCATATCGACACGGCCTGGTATGTCAAAATGGAATTGTCTGTAGAACGTGTCTGATGAAGACCAAGGCTCTGGCCGTACCACGTCACGCAACAGAAGGTTGCGCGTTCTTGGTCTACGCAGATCGACCTCATGGACCGATACCCAGAACATCGCTTTGCGAGCTCGTCCGCCCAACAATTCAAATGGCTCGAACAACTATACCCCCCACTCTTCGAGCGCATCCGTCAGAAGGTGAAAGAGGGCAAGTTCTATCCAATTGGCGGGTCGTGGGTTGAAAACGACGCGAACATGCCATCCGGCGAGGCCCTAGCACGACAGCTCACCTTTGGCCAGCGCTACTTTGAGTCCCGCTTCGGCTTGAGGAACCGTGTAGCATGGCTCCCGGATAGCTTTGGTCTTACTGGCGCACTCCCACAGATCATCCGCGGAGCGGGCATGGATTACTTCTTCACTCAGAAACTCAGTTGGTGGGTTGCACGTGACTGTCCATAGAAACCGTATTATAGCTGAGCTGATACGCTTATACAGGAACAATGTCAACAAGTTCCCGCACTCAACATTTAATTGGGTCGGGACTGACGGCACTCAGGTCTTGTGCCACATGACGCCCGTCGGTACGACCCTACGATCTGTCACCTGGGCAAAACTTAGTTGATTTACTTGTACCATCCATCAGATACGTACAATGCTCAGGCGACCGCGGATGATATCAGCAAAGCGCTCACGAACCACAAGGTAACTTCTATTACTTCTATTCTTTGATATTGACGGTCATCGTTCACCGTACGGGCAGAATCTCGAGTCGAGCTCGACATCACTTCTCGTTTTTGGCAACGGAGATGGCGGCGGCGGTCCACTCGCGAGGATGCTTGAAAGTGTAAGACAATATCTCTTGGCTATAGTGTTCTGAACGATGGTGACTGACGACGTTGGCATGGATAGCTCCGCCGCCTCCGGGGTGTCGCCAACACGTCGCGGGAGCTCCCAGTTGTACACATGGGTCGCTCGGTTGACGAATTTTACGATCACGTCAAGACGACCTCGGATGCGGGGCGCAAGCTGCCAAATTGGTGCGTGGTGATATTTCGCCTGCTGCGAATGTTGTAGACTGATCTGGTGGTGAACCAAGGCATGGCGAGCTGTATCTAGAGGTACGTTTTCGGGGCATTCATACCTTGGGCGGATGTCACTGATGAGCAAGGAATACGTCAGTTCCACCGCGGGACCTATACCTCGCACGGTAAGTGGGAATGCTCTTACCCCTCACTTCATTATGGGCGTGGCAGAGACGCTGAGTTTGCGGCGGCCAGGCTCGATCAAGAAAGGCAATCGCAAGTCCGAGATCCTCTTGCGCGACGCCGAGGTGGGTGTTGCTCCGAATTTCGACTTTGTATGCCCTTTGCCCTGACTTGTTTGTAGAATGTTGCCACGCTTGCATCCATCTTCAAGAGAAACGAGTACAAGTATCCGAAGCAGACCCTCGACGATAGTTGGGAAAAGGTCCTCTTGAACCAATGCATGTAACTCCTTTTCTCCTCGTTTTCGGACACTGATGCGCATATGCTATGCCTGCTTAGTCCATGACGGTGCGTCACCGGTTCTTGTGTTTGTTTTTTTCGTATCTGGCAAGCTCTGACCACTGTGATCGTTATAGTCCTCCCAGGTTCCGCGATGTTCGTTCTTCTCTTTCGTTTTGCCTTACCTGCC
Organism: Russula aff. rugulosa BPL654; assembly: GCA_022496225.1. Taxonomy (NCBI): domain Eukaryota; kingdom Fungi; phylum Basidiomycota; class Agaricomycetes; order Russulales; family Russulaceae; genus Russula; species Russula aff. rugulosa BPL654. The sequence goes on along the minus strand of WTXE01000433.1, from coordinate 5,319 downwards.
ATACTGATCACCACGGGCGCTACTTCCTCTAGTGGCATGGTCTACCAGGACGCCGAAAAGCTCTATGCCGAGGTTCGCACGGACACAGAAGGGCTCCTCGATAGTGCCCTGGCCGTCCTGTACCCAGGCTCCCTCCCACTTTCATCTGCCGTCCCTTCAGGACCACTCTCGGTATTTGCACATAACACAACGTTTTTCCCACGGCGGGACGTCGTGCGCGTGCCACTTGGCGAGAGAGGAATCAGCTCTGGAAATGCGTTGCTACAGAAGACTAGTGATGGGAAGGAGGGCTACGTCGTCCTGGAATGCGGCGCAGGCGGTGGACTTGCCCTGCCCAGCCAGATTAGCGCCAAGGACCTCAATGGTACGCAGACCCCAGGAGCAACTTGTGCGACTCTGGTTGACTTTTACCCGTGGATCGCCCCGTAGATGTCACGGTACATAGCGCGAGCAGCGATTCCTTTGTCTTGGGGAATAAGGCTATACAGCTTACCGTCGCCGGAGGGCGGATCACAAGTCTTTTTGATGTGCGGCTCAGGTGCGTGTCCTCTCTTTTCATCACCTTGCGTGGGTAGTGGATAAGCTAGACCCGTGTTCTGATGCTCGTCTGTCCGCGTGATGATACCAGGCGCGAGCTCATCCCACAGGGCCAGACAGGGGGTCTGACCATCTTTGAGGACCATCCGAACTATTGGGATGCATGGGGTGCGTTCACAGTACATATCCGTCGCAGAGAGGCTTTGTTATTAACCGGAAGTTATGGGAATTCAGATGTCGAAATCCATCATCTTGAGAAGGCACAGCAACTCAAGTTCGCGAACGTTAAGGTCTCCGCTTCTGGTCCCCTGTTGGCAGCTGTAGAGACAGAAATCAAGTATGGAAAGAGTACCATCAAGGTCACGGTGAGTGCCAGGCGAAGCTCAGGCGCTTATCAGCTGACGTAATACGTTAGATCTCTTTGAGTGCCGTCGAAGGTTTGCCCCGTTGCCTACTGTCGGAGTGACTTGGAGCTAAACAGGTTGATAGCGCCCGCGCCTCACCCCTTCGATCAATTTGTATTCAACGCAGAGGCTGATTGGCATGAGCGCCATGAGTTCTTGAAGTGTAAGTGACCAGATGTCATTATTCCGCCCGACAACGCGAGTTGACAGATCGCAGTCGAGTTGCCCCTCGACATTCACAGCGATGTAGCGACGTACGAGACACCCTGGGGTCATGTTCGACGTCCGACGCACAAGAACACGACGTGGGATGCAGCCAAGTTCGAAGTTTGCGGACACAAGGTACGCCTTCTCATTACCAAGTGAAGCAAGTCTATTTACCCTCCTGTGAAGTACGCAGATCTCAGTGAATATGGGTACGGCGTAGCCATACTCTCTGAGTCCAAGTACGGGTTCTCCTGTCAGGGCACTGTCTTGCGGATCTCTCTTCTCCGTGCGGCGACTGCACCTGACGCCGAACAAGACCAAGGTCTGTTGTGCCTCCCTCTATTTTCTCATTTAACTGTAAAAAAAAAATTCACTCAGGCAAGCATGAATTCTCGTGGGCTGTATTGCCCCACCGTGGACACTTCCTCCAATCGCATGTCCCCATCGCAGCTTACCTCTTTAATTCTCCGCTACACGGTGCGTCGCTACCCATATGTTCCGCCTGAGTGATCCAAATGATTCACCTTAATGTCATGGTACAGTGCGCTTCGTGCCCAATAGCGGCATGATAGCCGCGACAGTGCCCCGCCCGCCATTCGTATTGTTCGGTAGGGACCCCAGCGTGTTCCTGGAGACTATTAAGCGCGGAGACCTCGACGTGGACGGAAAAGGCGGCCATCGCACGATCGTGCTACGACTTTATGAGGCATATGGGGGTCACGCGACCGTCAGCGTTCAGATTAACGTCCCTGACGTCGTCGCCGCGTACGAGACGAACTTGCTCGAGGATGATGCGGGTGCAGAGGCGCTCACATTGGCGCGGACGACTGACGAAGGGGAAGGACAACCACAATCTGGGGAGTCGCAGTCAATCAGGCTTGCGTTCCGTGGGTTTGAAGTCAAGACAGTTAAACTTGTACTCTCGAAGGGAAGCATGAAGTGAGGTGAGTATGGGAGGAGGGCGCACGGAAAGGACAATCAGGTGCCAGATGAGAGTGTGGGCGAATATTTTGGACGTTCTTTGTACGGTACGTGTAAGTCTGTGGGTTGGAAGGAGCGGCAGACTCGGACGCTCGAATTACTGTTGTTGTTTGCATCGTATACGTGTTTGCAATTTGTATGTCACTGCAAGCGGAGGCGACAAATTCAAGTTGTACTGTATCAGCACTCGAATTCTCATTATCCCTGGGAAATGTCAGCGGGGCCTGTCACATGTCGTATAACATGCAGGGGTAAGACAAGAGATAGTAAATTATTATAGCTAGTAGGGGCTGAGGCTGAACGATAATGTTATTACACGGACAGCCTACAAGCTGACACGACGATGAAACGGTCCTCACTTCAACTTCAAACGGACTAGCAGCAGCTCTGGATCTAGAGTGGTCTGAGCCTCGATGACTCATTATGCACCTAACCATGCCGCCACTATGTAGCTCCCGACACATGTACGCCATTCCCGCTATGCATTGTCAATGGCAACCTACCTATCTCGCCAACTTTACTTCAATCTTTTCTCAACTACAAGAAGTGCCGCCAAAGTTCCAGGGCGAGAATATTAAAGCGCCATTACTGTAGGATATTACCGCTAGGGCTACCCCGCGTTCCTTACCGAATACCCATGATACCCATGGTTCCATATTTTTGAAGACGTGGCCTTTGACGGACCTTGTGGTGCCCATGCGCACCAGTGGAGTCAGCTAGTACAATATCAAGATGTCATCAAAGGGCTTTGGGTGTAAGGGGAACAGTTGCACGCTTTCCGTGGATCCAAAAAGGGTTCGCTTCTTTGGATTCACGGAAAGTGTACGCCTGTTTCACTAGATAAATGCTGCATTCGATGAAGCAGGTGGCCATTTTTTCTTGTGATGAGTACCACACGCAAATGTTATGCATGGTTAGTTGACGGATTCGGTGAGGAGAGCCATCTCTGTCGATGTTCTCCCATAATCGATGTTTCTAAAATAATGCGTAGTCAACATTGATGAGGTTTAAAGATAACGAACGTTTCACTTGATCCGTTTGTTTTCGTGGCTTCCTTTTCCGTATGAGTGGGTAAGGATGAACCTTTCTCAGATTTGACTGGAAATGTTTTACGCACCCATCAATGACCTCCGCTACCTTGTCGTTGACACTGATGGGACGATAAGAAGTGAAAGCGGTGGAGACAAGGCAGAAATAGCAATAGCGGTAGTCTTGTTTCAAGATATTAGGCTTAGGGAGAGGGCCTGGAGAGCAAATGATTTTGCCGCTTTGGAGGTAAAAACGTTGTAGGTACTACTTTTTTTTGACTCCGATTTCACATTCCGACGGTTGTCACGGTCCGCTGATCCGGACCGATGCGAATCTGGAAAACGTCTGCGAACGAGACTACCATAATGGCAGCCTCAAAGGTAATCGAGCTGACAGCGATGGGAAATATACTTGCAGCGGCCATGACACCGTCATGGCCCTGTCATTAATTTTTGAATATACAGGACGCGCGAAAAGGAGGTGCAACGCAAACTGAAATCGAAGGCTGTGCTCAAGACAAAATCTCCACGACGTTGATCCTACTCATCGGTGTACATATCGTATAAGTTAGATATATGGTATATTGTACTGTCACTTGGGACGGTGCTCTAACAATAATTTAATAATATCCTCGTGCTGTTCCCCTGATGCCATGTCCAATGGCGTCCTACCATCCTCATCCTTCACCTCTACACTCGCGCCATGCTCGATAAGTATGCGCACTACCTCAATCCATCCCTTTTCCGACACATGATGCAACGGGGTTAAGCTGCGAAGCGCTGGAATATTTGGATCTGCACCGTGCCCAAGCAACAATCGAACAACTCCGGCGTCACTGAGATAAGGTCCACTCAACGCAAACCCTAACGGAGTGGAGCCACGCTCAGCCCGGGCGTTAACATTTGCCTTGCAGTCGAGTAATATTTGAACCATCTCGAGATCCCCGTAGTACGCTGCGGAATGCAGCGGCGTCTTGTTGAAGTCACCTTGTGGGTCCACAGACGAACCGCTGCGATGGAGGAGTTGTGCTAGTCGGAAGTGTCTCCCCGCCAATGCCGCTACAGCTGGTGTCATATAGTAACCGCCGATAGAATCCACATGCTGCGGATACCTGACGATGAGCTGTTCTACGGGGTGCTGGAATCCACACAGGGCGGCGTAGTACAGGGGAGTTGAGGCTGATTTCAAAATCGGGGTAAATTCGAAAAGGGTTGACTCGGCGTTGGGATCGATGTCTATGTCGTGTAATTGGAGCCATGCTGTAAAATGGGGCTTATCTGGGTCAAAGAGATATTCCATCGCCGGTCGTAAGCGCAAGGATACGTTCCCAAACTGGGCGTGGACAACCCAGTGTTCAGCGGCATATCCCGCTAGAGGCGAAGGTTTTGCGACGACGGTCGGTTCAATGAGAGTTTCTGGTAGGAGCAAAATACCCAGGCAAGCTTGCGCTAGGATCGTATGGCCAGGCTCAAGAGAGATATGATAACGTGAGAGATCTTGCGTTGAAGTAGCAAGGCGTGCCGACGTCAAGTATTCTTTGACCGAAAAATGTGAGAACTGCACGATCCGGAAATGACCGGTGTCGACAATGGTGATTAAACTGGAGCATGACGTTAAAAGAGCTTGTTCTTGATCTTCCCAACGCCAACCTGGGTTTAATCTTGGAATGCCCTCTGCGTCATCGAAGTCAACTGCAAGAACCTCTGCAAGCTCTTCTACGCGGAGTGGGCGGATCGCCACAACGAGGCATCGCAATATACGTCGAGCGTGATCTCGGTTCGGCTTCTTGATCTCCCTCAGCACACGCTCATATGTCTCGTCCAACGACTCCGGTAATTCCTCGAGAAAGCGCCGGACGCTCGATGGAAGACAGTGCCTTAGGATCTCCAGCTGGCAGAATACCCAACGGAACCTGTTTGACAATTTGAACAAGTATCAAACGCGTAAAGTCATTCACTTACATGCCGTCGGCTCCTCGGAAAGCGTCTTGATCACAAGAACTTTATCCTCCTCCTTCCATCTCCTTATGATCGACTCTGAATTCGAGTAAACGACAGATCTGACATAGTCTGCGATATCCTTCTTTTGTTCGCTTTGATCGTGAAGGGACACCCGGAGAAGTGTCAGAGGCTCAAGGGCATCCTTGATATCAATCTCTGGA
>WTXE01000432.1:0-19164 GCA_022496225.1 Russula aff. rugulosa BPL654 | reverse complement strand
AAAGGCGGTGACAATAAAGGGGTTGTGGCAACGACTGCCACAAAATGCTCGGACTGTAGGACTGGGCCTGTGGGCCTTGCTTTGTATTGTCGAACACGTGGGTGAATGAGCATTGGCGATCAAGGCGACCTAATCTTTTCCTTATTTGGTCGTATCTCGGCTCCGATCTTCCGGGCTCGGTCCTGCGTTTCCCCGTCCCTGACTCAACTGGAAATCACTTTGCGCATGCGCTCTGAGGGTACCTAACGAAAGCTCAGAGATACATATTTTTTGAGATACAAGCTCTCACAAGATATAACAGAGCATTCGATCATACTGCTGGTACTAGAGGACATGATGCGAGGCATTATCCGTGACTCGTCAGGGAAAATGGCCTTTTCAGACCTCTGCGGCCCCACCAGCACAGGAGCGAAAGCCTGGAACGCTCCCGGAACAACAGTCACTTGTCGCCTGATCAGTAATATGCCCATCTGCTCTCCTCCATGTGACACACCGGGGATACAAAATCAAGACTCATCAATTATTGCATGGGTAAATTATGCTGTAACACCCCAAAACACGCCATCCGAGGAATGGTGCGCGTTACGTGAGCTCCGAGTGACGGACAGGATGGACACTTACCACGATGCGAACAAGAGGATGGTGCCAGACATAGTTTTTATCGTAGAGCGCCACGTGTGGCGTGCGTGTCGCGCCCTTGACAGTCTCTCGCGTCACGGCTCTGATTCGAATTCTATCGGAAGCCCGCTTCTTTCCATGCCTTGATCCCGCCAACGACATCAGTCGCGTTCAAAAGCCCGATGTCCTGCAGCGACGCCGCCGCCAACGAGCTCGTGTATCCTTCCTGACAGAATATGATTATCCTCAGGTCATACCGCGTCGCGATGTCCAACCGTCCTTCCGAGTAACGCGGATCGAACCGCCACTCGAGTACGTTCCGCTCGATAATCATCGCGCCAGGAATCTGTCCGTGCTTTGCGCGTTGTGCCGCCGGGCGAATATCAACCAGCAGCACGGGCACCCTGATATCCGCATCGCGGAGCTCCTCAAATGCCTGTCGCGGCAGCAGCCGATGCAGCCTGGTGCGCGCCAAAGCGAGGATTTCGTCGATGCCGCGCGAGCCCGGTGGCGGGCGAGAAGGGTCTACGAGCTCCTGGAACACTTCTGCAGCACGTCCACGATCGCGGTCTCGTCATACCCGTTCCAAGAAAGCCCCCGCACGCGCCCGAGCCAAACGGTTCCCGGGCCCTCCACTTGCTCTGGCAACGGCTTGATGTGCCCGATGAACTTGGACATCGCCAGCAGCGCTGCGCGCTGCACTTTTGCTGGATCTGTGCCGCAGATGAGGAGGGAAGTGTCGCCTGCGCCCGTCGTAGCGACCGCGACGAGGTACGCCTTTTCTTTGAGGGAAGCTGAGGGTTGCGAAGCGAGATGTGATGCGACGAGACGTAAGAAACCGGCATCGTCTTTCTTAGAAAGTGTCACCGCGACGCCATATTGCGTATTATCTGCCGTCTTGAGCTTGCGCATCATGCGCACGGCAACGCCCCCCGCGACCTGATCGCGAACATTGTCTAGTGTGCGCAAAGACGGCTGATCGTCTTCTTTGAGATAAGTTGGTGAGAATACCGGAGTTGTGGCGTTGCTTGTCGTGAGAGATTGGCGATGGTAGATGTCGTGTGCGCCATGGACGATTATGACTGGGGAGACACCGTACGAGGTAGGAGAGGACTGGTTGGTTGAAGAGGAGGACATGGGTGAACAGAGTGACGTGGATAGGACGGATTAACTGTCGGCGCAGCCTTCACCACGCCCTTTTTATCAACTTCGGGGGAACCAGTGGGGAACCGCGCGTGCCAGTGATCCAAGCTTCCGAGTTTGAACCACTTTGCCTCTACGCCGCCGTGGCCCCCCACATGGCAGACACTCTCCTCACCGATCTACATGTACGATATATACAGAATCTAGGAAAAGTAAGTTGGTGTTATTTCTAAGGCGAACGATACTTCCTCTGCTCAACGGCGTGCGCGGCGCGTGTAGCATAAGGATGACCTGACCTACCACATGACGGCCCACCTGCGGATGAACGCAGTCTACTGGGGCCTCACCGCGCTTTGCATAATGAAACACAAGGACGCGTTAGATGCGGAAGAGACTATAGAGTATGTGATAAGCTGCTGGGATGACGAGGCAGGTGCGCACAAATCTCCCACTGTACTATACTACATTCCCTCCTCCGTTCGCGCCCGTGTCCACCCACGTAATACCGGCACAAACCCACTAAAACTCTCCCTTTTTCAAAAAAAGGTGCCTTTGGCGCACACCCGGGACACGACGCACACATCCTTTCCACGCTAAGCGCAATCCAAGTCCTAGCAACGCACGATGCCCTCTCACGCGTCAACAGGCCGCGCATAGTCGACTGTACGTCTCACTCACCCTTTCTATATATATACTGATTTTACAGATGATGATGGGTGTTATGACAGTTATCCTGGGCCTACAACAATCCTCAGGCGTCTTTGCCGGCGACGCCTTTGGCGAGACGGACACGCGTTTTCTCTACTGCGCCGTATCAGCGTTATCCCTCCTCGGCGCGCTCGATCGTCTCGATCGCGAGCGCACAGTCTCCTACCTTGTCTCATGCCGCAACTTTGACGGAGGCTTTGGCCGAATCGCTGGTTCCGAGAGTCACGCAGCACAAGGTATCTCTCTCTCTCCATGCGCTTTGCGCCGGTTGCGCCTTTTGAAGAGATGAATTAGTGACATGCGTTTCCTTTTCACTTCTTCCTTTATTATTTTTTCTCTTGCAGTGTGGGTGTGCACCGCAGCGCTCGCGATTCTAGATCGATTAGACGTGGTGGACCTGCCGACGCTAGGATGGTGGCTGGCGGAAAGACAACTGCCCAACGGCGGCATGAACGGGCGACCCGAAAAACTAGAAGATGTGTGCATATTCTTATATATATTTATATTTATCTGTTGTGGTGACGAACCCATCGCGCGCTAATAATACATCTCCAAACTGAATTCCACAGGTCTGCTATAGTCATTGGGTCCTCTCCTCTATGGCTATCCTGAACAAGCTCACTTGGATCGACAGTGCCGCGCTCACGCGCTTCATCCTCTCAGCTCAGGTACGTGAACGGGTGCTCCTCATCCTTTTCTTTCTTTTTTTTTCTTTCTTTGTCTCAGAAATCTGACTTACCTTTAGGACCCCGAGGGTGGGGGATCGCGGACCGGCCGGGTGACATGACGGACGTGTTTCATACATTGTTCGGCGTTGCCGGCCTTTCTCTGCTTGGTTACCCTGGGTTGGAAGACGTTGACCCTGTTTATTGTATGCCGGCGAGTCTTATCGAACGCATGGGACTAAAGAAGAGCTGGAAGGCGCTGCCCCGGCGCGAGGTATGACCGACCATGACGACACGTAAGTAAGCCTTCCACAGCTCCCAAATCGAAGGAATTGCTGATTCTTCTCCTTCACTTAGATACGGCGCGAAGAGTCATCGTAAATACTGTAATACATTAATGCATCTTCCCGCATTAGGGGTGGTCCTCCGCTCTCCTTCCGCCAGGTTGGCGTGAAAAGTTACTTTGATTGGCAGAGCCGTAGAGGACGCACGCACGTCAAAGCTACGGAAATGAGTATTCAAAGTGAGGGCCATCCCAGTTCAGCCCAGGTCGCGAAGCCAAGACGTGATAAGGAAATATTGGTATGTAAAGGCTTTCGCCAATGGAAACAATATCTGCAGCGTACAACCAACAGCGGGGGGAAAAATACCTAAGAAAAGAATACTACAGCGATGTAATCTAGAGAGCAATTTGAAGACTGCGGATCTACGAGAACTTCCACCTGTAGTTGCAGTTTGTGCAACTATTCGGACGTTAATTAAGAAACAGAAATAAAAACAGAGAAGAGAAACGGACGCACGTTACAAAGGTCTGTGATAAGTTTTGTCAGCTCAGTCACAAAGTCGAAAAGTTAGACAACTTACGGTCATAGGTTCGTCAGCGCTCCGCGTTTGCGCTTGGCGGTAACGACATTTCCTCTGATGAAGAGTGATGAGAAGAATAAGGACCGGCGACCAAATGTTAATACCTGTTTGCACCGGCCGCATTGGAACGCATCTGTTTCTGCCTGCTGTTCGGCCGCGCCGAGCGATAAGAATAAGTTGTCTTCCTCGATTTTCGCGTCAGCCGCCTTGCGTTCCTCAGAGGCCATTTCCTATAAGACAGTGGTTTATCCAAAGGTGTTGGCCACATTCCAAAAGCCGGTAGTGACGACTAAGACGACACGCACCTGGCTAGTCATTCTTGCAAATGTCTGGGCGGGAATATCTCCGGCAGTAACGCTTCGGCGTAAGCCAGGGTTGTTCTTGTCTTTGAGGTTCACAAACAACGTCCGTATCTTGGACTTGTATGTCGGCGTGGTCCCCTTGCAATCCTTGCACGCCGTCTCCTCTACTACGCGGGCACGTTGCAATATGAGGTCGGACGCTGAGCATTATGTAAGTAACGCCCTATTAGGGTTAGGTTAAGGGAGGACAGTCTGAGAGGACATACGGAAACCTGATTCGAGCGCAAGAGCATCATAAAGCATTTCGATGCACTTGTCGCGCGTTTTGTCACCGGTGATAGATGTACTCACGCCGTCGCTCTTCGCTGTACGTGCGCCACTATTCGAGGCGCCCGCCGTTGACGACGGCACGGATACAGTTGACGCTTTGCGTGGAGCGGGAGCTGGATTAATAGCCACTTCGGTTTATACGCTAGTTGTACGCGAATGAGGAAATTCACGCACCCGCAGACTTCGCGCCACCCTTTGACTGGGTTCCCGCTGCCTGTTTCTCTTTGTCCACCGCCGTCTTCCACGCGCGCACGATCTCCTTGGCAAGTTCAGAGACATCTTTTGCCGCGTGCGAGCGCAATTTCCCAACGGCGAGGCCAGCTTTGCTCTCCTGCGACGATGAAAGGAACAGAATGTGAGTGGCATTGAGAAGGAACCACGCGACTCTCTGGACGTACTCTTAGAACGGCCTCAGTAATCTTCGCCTCCTTCTTTAATACCTGCAGGATGTCGACAATATCCTGTTTCAAGTTATATCAAAGAAGAATTAGCAGGATAAATCAAAAAGCGAATGTAATGGAACGGGGAGGCAAGGGACGTACCCGCTGAGACGAGGCTTGTTGAAGTGATTTAACGAGACGTTTCAATTCGGCTATGTCTGACATTTTCTAGCCGGTGTCTTATGGTTGGCTCTAGCTATCTACGTACACCGTCTGTACGGTACTTTTTGTCTTTGCCCGTAGAGCAAGCTCTAGCCTGTGTAAAGCTCGCTAATGGTAAAAGCGACGTGAGACGTCGCGGTGGCCAGGCCACTGGACCAAATATGTGTCAACAGATGCCCAAAATGCCTCCGACCCGGCCCGACCCGGCAGTCTACTAAATGTTCTAACCCATGGCCACGGACACACCATCGTCCTCGTCCTCGTCGAAACTGCATAGACGCGAACTTTGGGGTTGGCTCAGCTATGCCTTTGCCAGCGAAGTCTTTGCAATTGTCTCCCTTACATTTTTTCTTCCAATCTGTCTTGAACAGTTCGCGCGCGACAATGGCTTTCTAATGCCAGACAAGACAATCCCATGCTCCTCCGGCCCTGCACCACCCGTTGGCACAGTAGAAGGCGATGATGATGATATAAGATGCGTTGTAAAGTTGGGCTGGGCGTGGATTGACACAGCGAGCTTCAGGTGTGTAGAAATCCATCTTGTATGGCTACGTCCGGTGTTCGCAGGAGGGTCATGCTCGCAGGCATAGATCACTGATGCTTATGTAGTCTCTATACATACTCCATTTCTGTTGCATTACAAACCCTGACCGTAATTTCCATGGGTGGAATTGCAGATAGAGGTGTGTCTTGCTCCCTAGTTCGATGTTTTCCTTACCGATCGTTATCCAGCCTCGTACCGGAAGCCCTTACTCTTCGGCTTGGTCGCACTTGGCTCCTCTTCTGCAATCTGCTTTTCCCTCTCCCCTCCTCCTCACCTATATGGCTGCTCTCCGGTATATTAACCATCTTGGCAAATATCGGATTCGGCGCATCTATTGTAGTGCTAAATTCATACCTCCCACGCCTCGCCCTATCCTCCCTACCCTCCTCAGATCTCGGCGATTCAGAAAAGCTTTCCCGCGAGACTGCCCGCATCTCCTCACTCGGTATCGCTCTCGGGTACGCCGCTGGCATCATGCTACTACTGGCCGATATACTCCCTGTGCAGCGTGCAGGCGGGTCTACGGATGCATTGCGATTCGCTGTTGGTGTCTCTGGGGCGTGGTGGGCATTATTTTCCATACCAGCTTTCCTGCTCTTGCCAGGCGCGAAGGAATTGGAGAAGACTCAGAAAGCCACTGTGACAGAGGAAGGCGAGGGTTACTCGCAAGCCCACCCGCATCCGAAGCAGCATCTGTTGTTGCCACTGAATGGACGCTCCTACGAGAAGTAGTCGATGCGTGGAAGAGATTAGGCAATATGTTACGCTGGGAGAATATTCGACGGCTACGCAACACGTTCCGCTACCTCGCCGCGTGGTTCCTCCTTTCCGACGGTATGAACCCCCCCTTCTACCAGCGCCTGCATTGCTAAAGTAAAGACGCGCTCTTTCCAGGGTTCTCAACACTGACCGCGACAGCGCTTCTTTTCGCAAAGACATCACTCCATATGCCATCCAGCTCTGTCATACTTGTGGGTATACTTACGCCAAGTGCCGGTATCCTCGGCGCACTATTATGGCCGATCCTGCAACGTCGCCTTGGTCTCACATCCCTGCGTGTGCTCATAATACTCGTCATCGCCGGCAGCCTTATTCCGCTATACGGTGTCATCGGGCTCTTTGCCCCACGTGGTGCACGATGGGGTCTACGAGTCCCAGCAGAGATGTACGTGCTCTCTGTATATTTCGGTGGCTTGTATGGCGCGTTCCAGAGCTACGCGCGGGCTTTATATGCAGAGATCATTCCTCCTGGAGAGGAAGCACGATGGTACGGCCTGTTCTCCATCACCGATAAGGTATGTGTGTCTCCCCATCGGCAAGACCATACGTTGATCGGGGGTTCGCTACAGTCTTCGTCTTTTATTGGGCCTCTCGTCGTCGGCGTCGTGGCCGATTTGACTGGTAACATCCGATATGCGTTCCTGTTTCTCGTGTTCATGCTTTGGGCGGCGCTCCCGGTGCTCGCTGGGGTTGACGTCGAACGTGGGCGGGCTGATGCACGCGCGTGGTCATCATCACATGGGGATGACAGAGACGAGGTGGAAGTGGAGGCTATTGTTATCCAGGATCAATAGTCGAGAATTATCAGTTTTATTTATTTATTACCCGCGATACTCTGACTATATAACTGTCAAGTAGATAAGAAGTAGATAAGATACGTCTAGACATCGGGTTCGTTCTTGTTTCGCCAGTCAAACATCACAGGAAAGAATATGCCAGAATGTCCACACCTGGCTAACTGGCTACCAAAACCATGCTCCAAGCTCCTGCGCTTGCCAGTGGACCTCCCGTTTACAAAGGGAGTCTCAGAAGAAAAAGGTCAGGAAACAGAGAATTGGTCGTAAATCATAAGTGGGCAGATATATAATGGCTCTCTTGATGACGTATTGTGACTGGTTGCATCTATCTATATGATTGCCCTTCCGTGCTCTCTTTTTGAGCGAGTCTTCAACCAGGGCATTCGATCTAGCTCTATCTCGAATTTCCGTTGCGCAGGCTACATGATCGCATACCAACGCACCACGTACGGACCCCTCCCTCTGAGAACGAAGGATCGTCTCGGTCAAAGTTTTAGATTTCCAAAACCAGCGCCAATCGACAAAAAAAACATTCGACGCCAGAGAGGGTATAATACGATACGGGTAGTACGTATAGTATGCAAGTGCATGTGCGAGGACGTGTCAGACAGAGAATGGTACTACAATGTACGATAGATGGGGAGAGAAAGAAAGTGTCGGTGAAAATTTCAGGAGAAATGAAAGCAAGAGGCGAGGCAAGTTGAGCAACAGAAAGCTGTCCGCGGCCCTTGTACGGCTAAATTAAAGCGATATGAGATGAATGGAAAGCCGGAGAGCATGGGTTGTAACTTACGAGCTACATCACATCGATTACGTGTCAGAGCCATTTGTCCCAGTTAGAAATGGTAACAGGGTGATCGGAGAACGGAGAGCTGTCGGGCGGCAACGAACTGCCCAACTTTTTCCATGAAAATTCCCGACGCCTCGAGTCCCTCCACGAATATATTCTCCAGGCTGGGTAAAACTTCTGTAATTCTGCCCCCAACGAGCTCCTTCAAGGCGGCCGCGATGCCTGGTGCAAATTCCTTGGATAGGCAGAGATTCTTCACCGTGGTAAAGGAAGTAAGAGTTGCAACCATAGGGAGTCCTCGACGGCGTCGACGCCATCATTCACACAAAATAATTCCCAAAATTGATGCTCGATGTAGAGGTCCTCTGCGGTGGAAAGGGGGAGCGAAGAGGAGTTACAGATCTGCTCGATAACGAAAGCTGCCAATCTCGTTCTCTGCATGAGATTCCTATCTCAAGACCGCCGAGGGCAGATCGACGAGATGTCCAGTTTCGAAATTTGACGCTGGCGGTGTTATAATCAAATTGCACACGTACTTCATCTAGTGCTCTGAGAGAGTTGGTGTACGAATAATGAATTGGGCAAGTCGTTGGAAGTCAAAATCGATTTGATTGAAGAAGGTTATATCCATTTTGTCGAGTTGAGGGGTGTCGATGCAGGTCACGAGTTCCTCTAAATACTCGGTGACGCTGAAACTCATCGAGAGCAGGGAGGATAGAGCGGTTTGGTGGAGGCGGACTTCGGCTTTCCGAGTCAGGGCGAAATTGAGGGGATTGGAATTTAACCGGAATGAGGAATATTAATTGGTGAGCCAAAGGAAGACGAGGTGATTAGAAGACAAAAATAGGTTTGGCAATCCTGGAAATGGAATGCCATATGCAACGAGAAGGATTGCAGACGTGGGGCAGATCCATCCAGGAACGAATCGGGAATGACCGGCAGCGTTTCATCGTCTGAGTCGAACTGTATTGCTGTCAACTCTTGGGAATGTGGCACCTGCATCGCGGCCAAGACGTCTTCCAGTTGCCAACCTGCAAGATTTAAGCTGACTTGACATACGCGATTGCTCTGCCCAAGTGCTGCAATCACGTTGTCGGTACCAGATGATGAGGCTATGAGTGCCCTCAATGACGAGAGGCAAGGCTGGCCACACGCCCAGTGTGTCTTTTGCGGGTGTTTCGGGCGTACAATAAAGTAGCAGATTCAAACCACGTGGTGATCGAAAAACAAGGCTTCTCCATCGTCGACCACACATGAACCGGCAATTGCCATTCATCTATCCCGTTTTTGGGTTTAATCCAAAGCACTGGAATATTCACATAGAATTCAAATATTTCCAGTAGGACGTCATCGGGAAGTCGGTCGATTCGTTTTACCTGGCCTACATCACATTACATCACGCCAGTCAGCAGCAATCAATTGCAGGATGTCGTTGCAATGATCACGAAAGACAAACGTAAATTTGGTTTGGTTTGTTCCTCCCGAGACTGATGACGATTATTTTTTTATCAGCAAGCCCCCCGGAACGAATATCTTTTGGAGTCGATAGGGCGGCTAGGAAATGATGGAGATGCGAAGGCGGATACCGGAGTGGTGGGGAGAATCTGATACGGTAAGGGACACGCTTTTTAGCTGAGCTGTTTGAGACTTTAGTTATTGATGCAATGTGTGAGTTTTCCTTGACAAAACAACTGAGAACGGTCGATTGATGAGGATTCGATGCTGGGGTGGGTGGTAGGGGACAACAAGTTACTTAAGATTGTTGCCCGGGCTTTACGCGCTTTACGAAGTATTATGACAATTAAACGTTAAACACGTGTAGTAGGAAACGTGTTGTTGGGATGGACCTTTACGAAAAAGGGTAGAGGGAAATGAGCCGTGCGGGCTCGGTTTCAACAGGTTCGAGCGTCATTATGAAGCACCTCCGAAACATGAGACCGATTCTTTATTCCATCTCCCAAAGCGAAACAAACCTACAGACCAGTTCTTACAAACTTTTTCCTTGAAACTTGGCCTATGTATCGTTACTATGTGGTGCGCCGGAGGATGCAAATACCCATGTCCCACTAGCCCCAGTCTGTTTCATTATAGCGACGAAGAACGCCCAAAGCTTTACATTCAAGCTTATGTTCGGGCCAATCAGCACGCTGACACTCCTAGTAACTCATAAGAACGTTTTCATGCTATTGCAAAAGTCGAGAAAATAGAGATACGCACCGTGGAACAGTATTGACTTTTACATACTGAACAACACAATTCGCCGGCATTCCCGCAAGACAGACACTTAAGAAGATCTCCTGCATCGCTGCGTGTTCTGAGGCGGTCGTTGAGCTCCCAGAGCTTAGCCAACGGGACAGGAAGCAGCTGAACGAGATGGTGGTCATTATAAGGCAGACAAGAAACAATTTGAGAAGCGTACCTCCACTGTACTGATATCATTCACCTCATAGTTAATATAATTCGGTCCAAACAATGGCTCGGCATTCAGAATGCACAGGGTATAACCGCTCTCGTAGTCGGCAGTATCGAGAGATGGATTTGAGGTATTGATCATAACAGTAAACCATTTACCCGTGATGTCAACCGCCACATATCTCTGTCTGGAAGGAGGGAAGTCCTTTATCTTTTCGCAGAAAAAAAATTCCATGTTACCACAAAGGTCCGTGTTTGAAACTGCGGGCAGCAAACCTACCTCGAGAAGCATAACCCAGCTCTCGCCTGCTGCCGTGTTAGGCGGTCTAAGAGGAACATTTTCGCCATCAGGAAATGCGAAGATGTCGTTCAGATCCAGAGCGTATTTCTCTCTCGATCCTGCAGCCATTGTTGGGGTCGAGAGTTGGCAGTTACGTAATATGGAAGCGAGGGCTGATGCTGATGGGCGTCTGAGTCAAGGAAGATTGTGGAGATGTTCCCCCTATTTAAGCAATGGAGCGCTGGCTGCACGTGCTCGGTCACCTAGATACATATTACGTAGTCGTGCTGAAGTCGTTCAGGGCTGCAGTTGAATCAGCGTGCGATGGCGATAACCATCATGCCCCAACCCACCATCACCACGGCGTGTGTAAATGCTCAGTTGAATGAAGTGCTGGTATCCAGTGTCTCCCACCGGGTTTTGGGAAGTGAACGCAAAATCACTCATCTGTTTGCCATGCTGATGCTGAGTAGGGTATTGTTGCCAGTGATACCGATGGATACCCGGGCCCGTTGATACCATCAACAGTAAATTTTGAACACCAGCGCCGCCCACTACTTTGGAGGCATCCTGTACAATCTCAGTGTGTGTCTCCCCTCGCTTCCGAGTCATGCCTGTTGCCACTTCCTTCCTACGTTCTGCTTCTCGGAGATCTGACATCGACTCCTTGCAATCGCTGCCCCTGGCCATCATGCTCCACACATACACCACAGGGTGCGAATAGCCGCGACCGTTACAGGTTCCACCACAAGCATGCCAAGGATAACTGGCAGCTAATGTGAGTACGCCCATGAGCACGAGTACGTTTCGTGGCGTAGTTTCTCTACAAGTATGGGTGCGCTCGCATTGGCAAAGGGAAGTAGGGAACTGGCAACTTTGGGCCCGCCCGCTCGTGCAACTGGAACGGCCGCATCCGCAAAGGCCGAGATGTTGAGACCAGGGGTCAGCACGTATTGAGACCCGCGGCGGCGGAGGATGTTAAGAGGAAGAAGTGACGTATCATCGATGTGGAGAGCAGGGCCCGAGAATGTCAGTGAGTCGAGTTTAGAGGCGGCGCGGTAGTGTGTGGGCCGAACGAGTCATGCATCGACGTCAGTCCGATATACAACACTGAGAGTTGTGAGAGTATCGTCTGTGTCTGCTTGAGTAATTTGGACCAAGGTCGTTGCCGTAGAGTAGGATATGGTTGGTACTTTGCAGTTGCGTTAGGATCAGGGTAGATGATATTCAAGTTAGTACAGTGGACATCTGGAAAAACCTTCCAATTAAATTTGGCAAAACTTTGCAAAGGTCCTAAAAAACTTTGCAAATAGCTCAAAATATTTTCAGATTTTAAAATGAAAAATATATTATGCATATTTGAAAAATGCAGAAAATATTATACAAATTTGAGAAACACAGAAAAATATGCTAAATATGACAAGTACAAAAAATCCTAGTCCAAATTTTACAAACACAGCAAATATTTCCCAAAATTTGACAAATGCAGAAAATATTTGAACGAGTGGTGTACAAGTGACGCTGATGTATTGCCTGGGGTTGCCACTGCCGATGCGGAAGTTGCCATGGCCAGATTCACTACAGGCTGCCCATTGGAATGTGGGTCGGGGAATGCAAAGGTGGAGACGGAGGCAGAAACATGGTTTGCACCCACAGCATCGAGGTTTGCCTTCTCTTCCTCCAACGACATGGTGTTCGTACTTCTCCCTCACCTTCCTCAATACCATCAAAGTATCCTCGCCATGCTGAACCTTCTTGGAACTCTTCCGGAGGCTGGTAAGTTGCTAGACTTGGTGACGATCACTATCCTCCTCTCCCCCGTCCTATGACGTACGTGCCCACGGCGAGGTGGGAAACCCATCTGCTGCCAGCGCCGGTGGGGGCGCAGCGGTGCGTAGATGCGACAGGCGATGAGGGCTGCGTGCTTTCCCCATTGAAGGAGGGCCAGATGTCGGCGTTGGAAGCGTCGTCTTCGGCATTGGGGTGTGTCACGATAGTGATGACACGCTGCGATGAGATGAAGACCCAACAAATTGTGTGGGCAGTACAGATGCTGTCGGGGTAATTACGAGGAGATCTGTTCGTCTTTGTCCGGAGAAGCAACGGATTCTCTAATGGGGATGATTATCAGAGGTTCATTGGCTTCCAAGGGGAATTGAGAGACGACTTGAGTAGTCAAGCATTTGCTTGCCGTTTATGTACTCGAATACCATGTCGTGGAAAGGAATTGTGTGCGTCAGTATGACCGGTGCTTTCTGTGCTCGGTCGGTTTGAGCGTTGTTGTGACTGATGAGCAGGGTGGGGATGTAAATGGAGGGTGCTTGACACGCGTGACCGTTGCCCAGGCCACGACGGGCGCGAGGAAATAGGAGAAGGGGAGGGGAGAGATGATGACGAAGGCGGGATGCTCCGCGTGGACGAGGCCTGAGATATTTGGGGTGGTAGCGCAGGCACTGGTGGTCGTGGGAGTTGTGCAGGGGTTATCATGATGGCGATGCAACGCGCAGTGATCTCGCGATCGACGGTGGTGAGGCGGCCAAGGAGAATCTCATAAAACATAAGGATGGCGTCTTGGCGAACCCAGTTCCAGGAAGAATCGAAGTGACGGGCTTTAAGCGCATCGAAAACGGGCTGAATACCTTCAATATAACTGTCGCCGTGCTCACGCCAGATGCTGTCCAGTCGAGCTTGAATCTGCGCTGAGCTAGCCTTTTCTTTGTCGTAAATTATCTGTAGTATCCGTCTTGGGTAAGGAAGTAGCTGGCGGTGCTGCAGCCAGCTTGCAGACACCGGTGCCGTTGGAACAGTTGCATCGACGGCGATGGCCCGATGGGGAGTAGGGTGTAGGGGCACTGGCGGGGGCAAAGTCGTCGTCGTCGTAGAAGTCGTCATGATTATTCGAACGGCGCTTGCGTTCACGACCTGAGCGCGCCACAGAGAACACGGAGCGAGGACAGAGGGGGGTTTAGGCGAGCGGGAACCAGAACCACAGTTGTGGCCAGACGTGCTGTCGGAGGACATCTCCCCCACGCTCAAGGATATCAAGGCGCTGAGTAGACACTATAGGGAGGAGTGAAGGGACGACCAGGAGAACCTCCTACTACCCGACGGTGATATGGCTGCCAAAGTGGGTAGCACTACTGGGATGTCGAGGATTGAGGTGACACACTGACACGCGGTCAAGCCGCGGAACGCCAACGTGATGAGGTGCTCGCGGAGACTTTGGCACCAGGTTGCGAAGAGCGGGTATCTGGGCGATGACTATCTAGAGGCCGTGGGTGACTGAACTCAGGGCGAAAGTGCGGCCGGAAGTTGGATGGTCGTTCACATGAAGGCTCACATGTATGGTGTGACGGCGGTAGTTGCATAGATGAGAATGCCGGACCGATACCGAGCAGCTGCAGGGCTGGTATATCGGCTTCCGAAGTGCTGTGTGGCCGGCCCTGGCCATGCGTGAAGGGAGTTTAAGTCGTGTTTCCCACGGTAGCCACACATCACGTGATAGGATGTTGAACTTCGAACTTTTTTGAACTACGCTCATTTTCAATGTCCCACCACCAACACCGCTTCTCACTCACTCGTTGACGGAGCAACTCTACAGCAATGGTAAGTGAGACTTAATGGGCTTCAGGCTTACAAGAATGTTTACACTATAGGTCTATCGCTGTGACTGCGACAGTCTTTGTGACTCTCGCTCGATGCTCAAGTCTGTCACCTCGAGAGATTGGACAAGAGCCTATTGTGCCACTCGTCTCACTGCCGCTGAGTTCAACATCAACGCGACATTCTTTGTGACTGCCTCGCTCACCACATGCCCCGGTGGCTTCCCCAGGTGATTCTTTAAGAGGACCTCATGGCGGCGTGTTCCTTGCCAGTGGAATCACCACACTTACCTCGGCCGTTGTCACCTCACATGCAATCGGTCCAAATTCCCTGTGCGAGTTTTTCTTACCCACTGACCTTACCTCACCTTGCCTCACAGTTGATTCTCTCTTTGTGTCGTGGTATGTGCTCGGCACGACGGGTGCTACTGCATCCGATGAACGCGCTGGCACAGCAGGCTGCATTGGCTGTGAGCTCCGGCTCTGTTACGATCGCTTACATCGTCAATACTTCCCTCTGGTTCCGGAATGATGGATCCGACCAAAAGGACCGCTGTATTGGGATTTACATCCCCTCCTCCCACACGCACGCGACCGCACTAGAACCCCCTCTACCTTCTGTCTTACAGCATGGCCTATCATCAACCATGGGTTTCCCATCCTCGATCGCACCTCGAGTTCACTACCCATCCCTCCCTTCGTATGTTCTTCTATTATGCTTCCTGAGGCATCTCTTTTTAACCTTCCGCTTGCAGATATCCGCAATGCGTGAGATGCCCATATTATCGCTGTTCGTCTCAACATTCCCCCATTGATTACCAGGCGATTGTCCTCTACCGAGCGGGAACAGCTCGGATCTGGGAATGCACGGCCTCGCCACGATCGAGGGGTCGATGCGGGGGCCTGGCTCACATGCGCTCACGTGTCGCTGAGTCAGGCTCGGTCGTGCTGACGAAGCCGTGATGGGGTCGTGACGGCGTGTGATGGGAAAGCGAAGCGGGCGGGGCGAAGGCCCACTTCTTACATGTTATTAAATTACTGAAATAATAACAATTTTAGCTGACTATTAACTATTTGTGAATTGGATGGGATTGTGTGATAATGGGAGTCAAATGTTTGTTGTATTTGGATGAATTGGAGAATATTTGAAACATTTGAAGAATAATTGTGGAAACATTAATCAAATTAAGAAATATATAAGGAAACTTTTCTATAAAGTTGAAAAAATATGGTGAACATTTGGAGAAGTTACTATATATGAGAAAATATGACATATATGCAGAAAATATGACCATATATGAGGAAACTTTAAATTGGACCTTCGAAATTTGAGCAAATAAAAAAAATCTCCAAATGATGCAAACCAAAAAAATTTGAGGATATTTTTTCAAATTTGACCATATTTGTTCAAATTTGATTGGGAGGTTTTTCCAGATGGAGGTGCGCTTCTCAAATTGTTTCTTGTCCGACTTATCATGGCCACCATCTCGTTCAGCTGCTTCCTGTCTCATTGACTAATCTCTGGGAGCTCAACGACAGCCTCAGAATACGCAGCGATGCAGGATATTATCGTATGTGTCTGTCTTGCGGGAACGTCAGTCGATTACGTTGTGCAAAATGCCATAGTCGATTTTGTTCTAAGGTGCGTAGCTCTACTATTTTCTCGACTTTGCAATAGCATGAAAGCATCCTTATGACTACTAGGGATGTCAGCGAGCTGGTTGGCCCAAACATAAGCCTGAATGCAGAGCTTTGGGCGTTCTTCTTCGCTATAACCGAACAGACTGGGGCTAGTGGGACATGAGTGTTCGCGTCTCCTGGCGCACCACATGACGACACATAGGCTAAGATTCAAGGAGAAAGCTTATGAACACCGGTGTGAGGTCTTCAGGGTTGTCGAAGTTTGTTTAATCGGCCATTTCAGGGCATGTAATAAAGAATTGGCTTTATATCTCGGAGGTGCTCTAATAATTCTCGAACCCGTATTTTACGATCATCCCCTCCTCGCATGGCGTATCTCACCCGCGTCCCCGCCGGGCGAATCAAGCAGTAGCGCCACGTTGACGACGTCGACGTCAGTGAAGCGTGGTCTTGGTGGCCAGCCAGGTGTGGACATTCTGGCATGATACTTCCTGTGATTTGATATATGACTGCGAAACGAGAATGAACTTCAATGTCAGACGTGTCTTGTCTACTTGACAGTTAGAGAACATCACAACGCGACAGGGTCAGAGCGTCGCAGGAACGAATAAACTGATCAATTTTTGACTACCGATCCCTGGTAACAATAACGTCCGCTTCTACCTTATCTATAAAGTATCATTCTCATGTGATTGTGATGACGAGTGTGCATCATACGCCCACGTTCGACGTCAACCCTAGCGAGCCCCGCGAGCGCTCAGAGCATGAACACGAGAAACAGGAACGCATACCAGTCAAATCAGCCACGAGACCGACGACGAGAGGCCCAATAGAAGATGAAGACTGTTGCGAACCGCCGATAAACGTATGGCTCAATCTGTCTTGCTAATTAGAAGACACACGTCCGAGACTTCACCTTGTGCATAGTACTGCGAACAGCAATGATTCCCGAGCGGAACATCCGTGCCGGAGCGCCCGCTGCACGTGCTTAAGCTCGTTAATTCGTATCTCTTTATCTCCTTCTTTCCTCAGCTGACCTCTTTACTTCCGCAGCACCTAGCTTAGCTACGCGTCAAAGCAGAGATTTCTGCGCTTTCTATATATTCCTTATGTTCCTGTGGCCTATACGACGCATTCCACTAGCAGAGGTACGCCCGGGCCTTATACGCCAAGGTCATTCCTCCTAGTACGGTGCCACGGCCGGTAATCCATAGTCAATGAGATGTGTTTATTTACTCGTCCAAGTGTCCCTCAAGGCAGTCCGTTGTTTAGAGGTATTTGCAATAACTTTGTTAGCCGTCTCGTTATACGTGTTCCTGTTTCTCGTATTCATACTTTGGGTGGTGCTCCTGGCGCCGGTGACTGGTGCCCGCTGGAGTTAACATTGGACGTCACCCGCCGCGGGCTGACGCCTGTGCGTTGTCATCATCACGGAGACGAGCCTGAGTGGATCCCGTCGTTAACCGAGATCGGTCGTCGATCTCAATCCATGCGATTCTCTCACCGAGTCAGATTGTGATATTCCATCGCTGTCAAGAATTTAGGCTTAGTAGGTAAGATGCGTCCGACGTCTGAATAGATTGTCGTTTTGTAGTTCTACAGTATCATCAAACAAATCCCGCACCCGTTTTCGGTTGAAAGTAGAGCTTCAGTTCGAGGTATGAGCCAGGCCATCTCAATGGTAAATTGCGTCAGGCATGGGAAGTGTGCCGCCTTGTTCCTCATTGCCGTACATCGTGTTCAAGTTCACGTTGAAAAGCCCTCCAAATTTACGAGCGCCGTGGCAGCATCACAAGCGGACGTACTGGCTCCCGCCCAGGCCACAATCTACTTGGGCCCTGATAAATAAGGCCCGGCTTTACTTCTCGTGGACGCAAACCATTCGATCACCAGTTACACTTAGTTCTGGCGGATCTTCTCTGATGACTTATCTGGGCTTCGGCGCGCTCATAGTCCAACATTCATAACCAGACTGTCCTATATTTGACTATGCGTATATTTCCGAAACTTCGATATACTATCATACAGGAGGTCCAAAAACAAATGAGAGGGGAATAAGGCAGACAATATCCGCAAAATTACCTGAACAACTCGGCAATCATAGAGAGAAATTACATGAGAGTAGATTAGAATTGGCAGCAGGTGGCTATGGACTAGATTGGGTGCGTGAGGAGGGCGAGCCGTGTGGAAGCGGCGAGTCGTACGGGAAGGAGAGATGCACGGGGAGTGGGAGGTACACTAGGAGGGGGCACGGCACTGGAAGAGGGACCGGCACGGGGAGGGGAAACTGCATAGGTAGGGAAAACTGCCCGTGGAGGGGGAATCGCATGGTCCGGCGGAGAGGAGACTACATAAGGAGAAGGAGCTGTACGGGGAGGGTACGGTGTGTGAGGAGAGGGTACGTGGGGAGGGGAAGGTGCTCGGAAAGTGGGAGTTACTTGAGAAGGGTAAGCTGCACGACGAGGGCGAGGTGCAGGGGTTGAGGGTATTACAGGTGAAGGGGGAACTGTACGAGGAGGTGAGATTGTACGGGAGGTGAAGCTGCACGGGGAGGGTAACCACATAGGGAGGGGAAGGACGCGTGGAGGTAAAACGACACGAGGAGAGGAAGATGCGCGGGAAGCAGAAGGTATACGAGGTGGAAAACTACCGGGGAGAGCGAGTTTCTTGAGAAAGGCGAGCTGCGCGGCGAGGGCGAGGTGCAGGAGCGGAGGGTTGTACAGGTAAAGAGGGACCTCCATGGTGGACAAAGGTGGCTTCACGGGGGAAGGGAGCTTCAGCACGGAAAGAGGGAGCGTCGTGATAGAAAGAAGGAGCGTCAGATTGGATAGAGGGGGCTTGAAGATGGACAGAGGGAACTATATTGACAGAGGGAGCTTCAGAGAGAGATGGAAACATCGATTGTAATCTGTCAAATACTCCGCGACCGCCTTCAGGGTCATACTGTTGTATCCGTCCAACTTCTTCAGAAAGCAGAATTTGCCAGTCGGGGGTGGTAAAGTAGATGTCGTTATCGGTCCTTACGTCGAGAAGAGTCGCGAGCGTTTCGTTGAAAGATGTAACCTCCTCGGTCGCAAGGTGGTTCG
>WTXE01000431.1:0-19200 GCA_022496225.1 Russula aff. rugulosa BPL654 | reverse complement strand
TACGACAGGACCTTTGCAAATGGCTCTCTCCGTCCGATCCCTCTATTAACCACAACATTGCATGTGGTGCCCATCGCAAGCAAAGAGCTGAGTGGTTTTTCCAAGGAACTGTCTTCACCGAATGGAAATCAAATGGTTCGCTTTTGTGGCTCCACGGAAAACGTACGTTCTCCTTATATTTCCGGCACGATGGCCGCTGATAGCCACCACTTGCAGCGGGCTCCGGAAAGAGCGTACTCTGGTTTGTCGTTATCAAACACTGTCAACCTTAAGTTACTTACGCCCGGCTTAGCTCCACCATAATTCAAGATGTTATTGCCCTACGTGCGATGGATTGATCTCCATGGCCTACTTTTACTTTGATTTTAGGGACATCGACAAGCAAAACCGTCGTGACTTGCTCCCTTCTCTCCTTGCTCAGCTTTCCGATCAGTCCCATCGTCATTGTGACGTACTCAACGACCTTTATCTCAAACACGGAAGCGGCGCACAGAAGCCCAGTGAAGATGAATTGATACAATGCCTCAAGGATATTCTCACGCTCCCATTTCAACAACCTGTTTACCTTATCATTGACGCCCTCGATGAATGCCCTGATACGTCTGGGCTGCCATCTCCACGGGAACAAGTCCTCGACCTCGTGAAGGAACTCGTCGAGCTTTCCTCACCATATCTTCGTCTATGTGTCACGAGTCGCCCGGAGATTGATATCCGACGCGCTCTCGAGCCTTTAACATCCCTGCGAGTATCCCTTCATGAGCAAAGTGGACAAAAGCAAGATATTGTCGACTATGTGACGTCTGTCGTTCAGTCGGATGCAAAAATGCGTCGATGGCGAGACGAAGACAAGAATTTAGTCATCGAGACCCTTTCTGAGAGAGCAGATGGGATGTAAGGACATTACCATTTATGCTACAGTATGTTCATAATATTCACCACGCCGAGCAGGTTCCGTTGGGCGTTCTGCCAACTAGAAGCGCTACGACACTGCTTAGCACCGAGAGTGCGGCATATGCTCGAAGAATTGCCGGAGACGCTGGACGAGACATACGAGCGGATTTTGAGGAACATCAATAAGGCGAACCGAGATCTCGCTCATCGGCTCCTGCAGTGCCTCACGGTAGCGGTTCGTCCTCTACGTGTTGCAGAGCTGGCGGAGGTCCTCGCTGTCGACTTCGGGACGGCCTCGGGTGGAGGAACGTCGACATTGAACACGGATTGGCGATGGGAAGATCAAGAAGAAGCGGTTCTATCAACATGCTCGAGCTTGATTTCCGTCGTGGATGAACAAGCAGACTTTCTATCGACACGCTCGAGCTTGATTTCCGCCGTGGATGAGCATGGCGGTCAAGTGGTACAGTTCTCACACTTCTCCGTAAAGGAGTTCCTTACCTCTTCACGGATTGGCGGCTCAAGCGCAGACATATCACGCTTTCACATTTTCCTTGAACCGGCACACACGATCCTTGCCAAAGCCTGTCTGGGCGTACTGATGCAGTTGGGTGAACTTGTACATGAAGACAATGTCGAGGACAAATTTCCTCTCGCTCGCTACGCTGCTGAACATTGGGTGGACCATGCTCGATTTGACAATGTGTCGTCGCACATGCGAGAAGGGATAGAAGATCTCTTTGACCGTGATAAACCATATTTCGCGGCTTGGCTGCAGGTCCACGACATAGACACCAAGCCCTCTTACGAGTCGGTCCTTCATTGGTTGGCGTATCCAGCCAGCGAGGATTCAAATACGGCAGCCCCATTATATTATGCAGCGCTTTGCGGGTTCCATGACCTAGCAGAACAGCTCGTTATCAAACACCCACAACAAGTGAACGCAACTGGTGGTTACTTGGTTTCGCCACTGGGGGCTGCACTGAATGGTGGGCACCTCAAGATAGCACAGCTGCTCTACGAGCGCGGTGCCGAGGTAGATGTCCAGGGTGAGGGAGATACCCCCTGGGAGCTGCATCAAGCGTCGGACATCTTGACATTGTTCGATGGCTGCTCAGTCGCGGTGCAAATTTAACTGTCCGGCAAAAAGACCTTGGCTGGACTGCACTGCATGGGGCGGCCTTTTATGGAAACGTCGAGGTCTCCCGGTTATTACTCCGGTACAAGGCCGACATCCACGCCTACGATAACGAAGGCCGGACTCCACTACATGAAGCCGCACGATATGACCAGGACAATACAGCTCGATTATTGCTCGAACACGGTGCCGATGTGAATGCCCGGGACAACGGGCGCAACACGCCGTTGCATACCGCATCAGAATGGGGGTACCTCAAGGTCGCACGCCTGCTTGTTGAGCATGGTGCGAGTATAGATGCAGAGGACGACGAGGGCAGGACCGCATCTCAGCTTGCGTCGAAGGAAGGACATCACGATTTCGTACAGTTCCTGTCGGACTGTGGTTCCAAATGACGAAACATATTTACTACCATGTAGTGTCGTTGACCCCGGTCGTCATGAATACTACTACCGTGCGTATCGCGTAGTAGGACAACCAAATTTTACTGTAAAATCTTTTGAATTCAAGTTACAATATCTACACGGCTGTGTGTCGTTATGCTGCCGGCCGTAATATTGGCGTTTCTGTTCGCCATCATATCACTCGGTGCCTCTTGTTGAACTTCTATTAGACTTCCCCATCAATTCATGTAATGAAGTTTGATGCGATAGCATGATCCTCCTCCTTCCACGATCACAGAAAGGTGATATGCTTTCCAAAATATCGATTCTTGAACAGTCAGCCCTGCCGGTTGTAGCTCGGATCATTGGTCTTAGGAGTTCTGAATCAAGAGTCCAGATGAACAGGACATTTAAATTGGTAAAGTTACAGTTACAGATGTTGGTAGCACCGAACCAAAGCTCCCTACCGTCTGCAGGAACAAAACGCAACGAGAAGCAGCAGTGTCAATCAATATTCTGGACTACCACAGTCAGAGAGTATTACAATAGATACTCTGTCTGACCGCTGGAAAACTCCATTACTGTACATGTACATCACCAGAACTTCCGAGTTGTCAAGCCTCCTTGCAAACCGGGCAGCTTATCTTCGGCGCTATTGGCACATTCAAGTCGAAAGTCGAAAACGAGATGATGTATTGAGCCGCAGTTCCCGCATTTGGTCATAGTTGTCCGAAAAAACATTCGCTACGGTGCACGCGATCAGAACAAACAGAACAAAAAGAAAAAAAGAAAAAGTGTGATAGTCATTTCATGAGACAGAGAAAAACGCCACGATTACAATAAATGAGGAACCCAAAGAAGTAGTGAGAAGAGAGCAGATCAAGGAAGGGATGATGGATGGATGGTATGGTATGGATTTCGTGCGCAAGGTATCCACATCAATGGCGAAAGGGAAAAATAAATTAAGAGTTGGTATTACCCTCCTCCGAAAGAGAGATGGGGTTGTACGGCACTCTACTCCAGAGGTCAACGAGGTATTTCTAGCACAGCCGGTACTTCTGGGATGCGGGCTAAGCCACATGGCCTTTCGGCCCTTCACATCTGCTGCTGGCGCTCGCGCGGTTCCTGCTCCGCCTGCATCGTCCACAAGATCTGCAGTTGTTGCGTGATGAACTCGGACGTATTCGGTCTGGAGGGACGGGTCCGGGGAGATTCAATGTAGGTACAGAACGAGAAACCCCGAGGGTTGGTAGAGAAAATGTACCTCATCCGGAGAATGCGCATGATGGTTTCCCTACGAGACTCCTTTCTTTCTTTTCCCTTTTGCGATCTTTGACAGTCCCGAAATTTCGCTGTGAATAGGTGCTCTTTGCACGCTTCTTGATCCGAGTCGACGGCGCCGCGCGGAGTCTCTGGTCTTTCTGCACAGCCGCATTTGCGCGCAATCGAAATACATATAACCACGTAGGGCGATGTCAGGAGGACGAAAGCTTATGAGAATTAAATCATAAGCGAGCAGACGCAAAGAAAAAGAAAAGACATGCAGTGTAAAACCTCGTTTCCCATTTTCATGCAGACACATTGGCACCGTGTAGCGCGGCAGTGTATCGCGCAAGTGATTTCGGGAGGGATAGAGATTATAAGAGCTAGAGAGTGTAAAGACGGTCAGTGATTGACCGTAAAATGATGTGCATGGCGGCTCAGCGACTCGGGTTGGCGCAGCATCGCTCAGGTCGTAAAGGAGCAGGAAGAGGGAAAACAAAACGGCGCGCGGGCAAGGCAAACGAAAACAGAATTGAAGAAAACTTGATTCGATTCAGGAATCCGTCCTGGCGTGCTTAAATACATGATTCGGCTGGGTCTAGGTTTTGTATGGTAGGGCGCCCTTGGAGGTGCCGGTAATGGAAATTGAATAGAGTGTGTGTAAGCGACGAAAAAGAGACTAGGAAGAGAGGGCGTATCGTACGGGTGCCGCGTGGTAGCGGCCTTGTCGTTGTCCAAGGGCGCGAGACGTGACGTGTAACGGTATAAGAGAGGGGAAGGGAACGTTAAAGGGGAGAGGCGGCGAGAGCGGGAAGAGTGCGATTGGGACGCGTAGGTCGTCTTGTGTCGCATCTTGAGGGATGTCTTGTTCTGGAGCGCGAGGCGGTGAGGAGGACATGAGACGAGAAAAAAGAAAGAGGAGAAGAGGAGAAAAAAAAAATCAACACGAACACGAACGCGTGAGGACGGGCACTCCGACACGGAAGTTCGTCCCGTTCCAAACGTGGCTCCGAAGGTATCCTTACGGTGCTCCAGATGGCTCAGAGTGTGGAAAGGCACGCGTCGGAGCGGTCTGTGCGAGCGCAGCCCGAGCGCACCCTTACAACTGTAACCGCCGTTATGATTTCCGCGTCAAGGGTGGATTAACTTGGCACGGAGATTATAACGGGGTTCATACGTCAGAGGATATGCGAAGGTTCTGCCTTGGCATGAAGTCTCTTTCCTTCCTTCTTTGAGGTATGATTCATCGGGATGGCCACGAGAAGATCCGCGTCATCTACTTTGAGTGAGGCGTCCAAGGCACGTATGACAGCTATCATCAGAGGTTATTAACAAAAACGTCGGGCGGCGACTTTTGACAAGACCACGTACCATCTGTTAAGGCAGTTGATATGTATTAGTGTCGTCTAGGATGTGCTTGCAAAGATCACTAAACACAAAACATAGTAAGAGAGATTATGAATGTCAGAAGAGCGATAGACGTACTGTTTTCAATTGTATCCAGCCAGGATCCTTCTTTACCGTATCTCTACGACCTTTTCTCTCCGTCGGGCTCAACACTAGCTTTGAATCCATCCCTATCAGCAAGGCGCTCTATGACTTCTGGACCTTCCAAAAGGGCTTCCTGATCAGTTAGCCAAACAAAATGCAAGGAATATTGAATTTTAGCATCATCATCTCATCTTTGACAGACGAGACGTTCAAGAGTTTCGCACATGAAACTGTGATACTTTCATCCGGAAAGCCAAACCTGGTCTGCGTTGATGTAAGAGTGTCAGTGAGACTCGGAATGTATTCGCATGATGGTCTGGTTCGTCCACTCGCATGGGTGACTCGCTGGACATGCTGGCCATCGACGTATACAAATGAGTGCCAGCCGAGAGCTCGAATGTGTGAGGGAAGAAGAGCTGCCACTGGCAGCGGCCCGGATAGTTCTCTGAGCCGCCACAGCATTGACTACGGACTACGGATCTCTCTTGCCTGGATCGCTGGACTCGGAGCAGTCGGCCGAGGTGATGCACTTATATCGAATCGATCCTCCTTCTCTTCCAGTTCAGCTTTGTACTATGATCCCTCTCTTGTCTTTCCGCTCCCAGCCACATGCGCGCTTTGTGCTCTCGACTAGATTCATTCGTTTGCCCTATATTTAAGCCTCTCCCTTACTCCGCCATCTATCGAGCATCATTAGACTTCGACTTCGACGACCGTGCGTACACAACTTCGTACACAAGTTAGGTATTACGCATATATATCACGGGCCGCGCGTCGTCTTCGAGAAGACACTTCCTTCATTCATATTCTTTTTCATGTTCGTTTTCACATCCGAGTCATGGCCTCAGAAAAGGCTGATAGTCGTGGTCTGCTTTCATGTATTATATTTAAGCCAGCGTCCGACCACCAAAAATGAGCAGCAGAGTTTTCCCTTCCTTTTCTCGTGTGCCAGCCAAGTGCCAGCCATCTCAGGACGCTTTTCCATGTCTCTCCTTCCTCTCTTGAGACTTTCTTCCGACTGCCTAGCGAAGGGCTACGCCGATCCGAATCACCGACCCGTCGTGCGTATTTCTTAATCGCCTCTACGCTGACGATCTCCCTTCCCCTGTTTAGGTCCCCTTACTGTATCTCCGTTCACTCGGACTCCCAAGCGCGCTACTCCGCCGCGCTACACTTGATGGACGAGAATCCGGCTCATCGGCCACTATCGATCGACTGGTCGGCCGAACGACTCGATACGACCACCTGTGACGATGGAGACATGGATCATGTGGACAGAAACAAGGAATCGAAAGCTCGGGCCAAGAATGACGCTTAATGACGTCGGAATTAATCATGGTGAGCTCAAGGTCAACAGAAAAGGCGGAGGATAGATGTCTCATTCGAAGGCGGACAGGTAAACAAGTAGCCATTGGCCCGCTGGTGCTGTAAAGTTCCAAAGTCCTGTGTCACAAATGATATTCTGTACATGATATCGTACGAGCCATTGAACATCATGCGCGCTTATCGATTATCTGCCATTCCCACATGGGTCAACATGAGGCATCCGTGCGACAACGGAGGGCAGGCCCATTATTACTTGCCTCTTACCCCCATCACCTGCACTCCTGTATGTCTCACGCCAGCCCCACAACCTCCTTATCCCCAAGTTTCCAGTTAATTTTCAACAATGCCTTGGACACCTATAAAAAACGTACCAAGAATGACCTCCTAACGCATCCACTTGTCGTCCAGCTCGAGAACTGTACCTCCTCCGGCGCCGTTCTCGCCCTCATTCGTCAGCAAGTCCAGGGACTCCAGACAGACGACGATAGGCTCACAAAATGGCTCGACCCAACCGTGAGAGTCTTGCAAGCCTTTTCGGATACTCTTGGAGAGGGTGTTAGCCTGGTATGTCTCAGGAAATGAATCCATCTGAGATCCACTCTTTTATATCCATTTCCCAGGCATTCTCTCCCGCGAAAGCGATTTTTGCAGGAGTCGGTGTTCTTCTCTCAGTGGGTATCCTTCATTGGACTTTCGTGCGGGCCGTTCTAATACCCCCCCCCCCCCCCTCACAGGCAGCTATGGATGTTCGGGCAAGTCATGACACTCTCATCGAGATCTTCGAGCGGATAGAAACATTCTTCCAACGTCTTGAAATATACACTAGGGTGTCACCGCCACCTGAAATGATACATATTATTGTGAAGATAATGGTGGAGGTGATTTCTATTCTCGGGATGGCTACGAAGGAGATGAAGCAAGGCCGTACGAGTAAGTAATTCCTGTACAACTGGGTCGCTGCCGATTAAGAAAATTCTTAGAAAAATTCCTGAAAAATATTTTGAAAACGTTGATGGGAAAGACTGACATAGAAGATGCGTTGAAGAGGCTAGACAAGCTTACAAATGAAGAGGTCCGGATGGTAACTGCACAAGTTCTGGAGGCTACGCATGCCATCGATGATGGAGTGGGACGTGTTGGGGATAGGGTACTCGAAGTTGACGATAAGGTGGATCAAGTGAAACGTTAGTGATTTTCTTTATGCATTGACATTGATGTGCCGGCTCAATCATCTTCACAGGAAATCAATTACGACAGGGCCTTCGCCAATGGCTCTCTCCGTCGGATCCGTCTATTAACCACAACATTGCATGTGGTGCCCATCGCAAGCAAAGAGCAGATTGGTTTTTCCAAGGAAGTATCTTCACCGAATGGAAATCCGATGGCTCGCTCTTGTGGCTCCACGGAAAACGTACGTTATCCTTATATTTCCAGCACGACGGCCGCTGATAGCCACCTCTTGCAGCGGGCTCCGGAAAGAGTGTACTCTGGTTTGTCGTTATTAAATACTGTCAACCTTGAGTTACTTACGCACGGGTTAGCTCCACCATAATTCAAGACGTTATTTCCCTACGTGCCGATCGATTGGTCTCCATGGCCTACTTTTACTTTGATTTTAGAGACATCGACAAGCAAAACCGTCGTGACTTGCTCCCTTCTCTCCTTACTCAGCTTTCCGATCAGTCCCATCGTCATTGTGACGTACTCAATGGCCTCTATCTCAAACACGGAAGCGGCGCACAGAAGCCCAGTGAAGATGAATTGATACAATGCCTCAAGGATATGCTCATACTCCCTGATCAACAACCTGTTTACCTCATCATTGACGCCCTCGATGAATGCCCTGACACGTCTGGATTGCCATCTCCACGGGAACAAGTCCTCGACCTCGTGAAGGAGCTCGTCGAGCTTTCCACACCAAATCTTCGTCTATGTGTCACGAGTCGCCCGGAGATTGATATTCGGCGTGCTCTCGAGCCTTTAACATCCCTCCGAGTATCCCTTCATGAGCAAAGTGGACAAAAGCAGGATATTGTCGACTATGTGACGTCTGTCGTTCATTCGGATGCAAAGATGCGTCGATGGCGAGACGAAGACAAGAATTTAGTCATCGAGACCCTCTCTGAGAAAGCAGATGGCATGTAAGGACATTACAATTCAAGCTGGAGTATGTTTATGATATTCACCGCTCCGAGCAGGTTCCGTTGGGCGTTCTGCCAACTAGAAGCGCTACGACACTGCTTAGCACCGAGAGTGCGGCATATGCTTGAAGAATTGCCGGAGACGCTGGACGAGACATACGAGCGGATTTTGAAGGACATTAATAAGGCGAACCGAGATCTGGCTCATCGGCTGCTGCAGTGCCTCACGGTAGCGGTTCGTCCTCTACGTGTGGCAGAGCTGGCGGAGGTCCTCGCTGTCGACTTCGGGAGCACCGAGGGTGGAGGAACGTCAAAACTGAACACGGATTGGCGATGGGAAGATCAAGAAGAGGCGGTTCTATCAACGTGCTCGAGCTTGATTTCCGTCGTGGATGAACATGGCGGTCAAGTGGTACAGTTCTCACACTTCTCTGTAAAGGAATTCCTTACCTCCTCACGGATTGGCGACTCAAGCTCAGACGTATCACGCTTTCACATTTTCCTTGAACCGGCACACACGATCCTTGCCAAAGCCTGTCTGGGCGTACTGATGCGGTTGGGTGAACTTGTAGATGAGGACAAGGTCGAGGACAAATCCCCTCTCGCTCGATACGCTGCTGAACATTGGGTGGACCATGCTCGATTTGAGAATGTCTGGTCGCACATACGAGAAGGGACAGAAGATCTCTTTGACCGCGATAAACCATATCTCGCTGCTTGGCTGCAGGTCTACGACATAGACAGCCGCCGCCGCCACATTTTCCTTCCTGACTTTGCGGATTCAACCCACAAGGATTCAAATACGGCAACTCCATTATACTATGCAGCGCTCTGCGGGTTCCATGACCTAGCAGAACAACTCATTATCAATCACCCACAACAAGTGAACACCACTGGCGGTAATTACGTGTCGCCACTGGGGGCTGCACTGAGTCGTGGGCACCTCAAGATAGCACAGATTCTCTACGAGCGCGGTGCCGAGGTAGATGTCCAGGGCAGTGATAAACGTACCCCCCTGAGAGCTGTATCGCGCTCCGGACATCTTGAAATTGTTCAATGGCTGCTTAGATGCGGTGCGAATTCAACTGTCCGGGACGAAGAATTTGGCTTTACTCCACTGCATGTGGCGGCCATTTGGGGACACGTCGAGGTCTCCCGGTTATTACTCCAGTACAAGGCCGACATCCATGCCCACGATAACGAAGGCCGGACTCCACTACATCAAGCCGCGCAACGTCACGATGTCAATGTAGCTCGGTTATTGCTCGAACACGGTGCCGATGTGAATGCCCGGGACAACAAGCGCAACACGCCATTGCATCTCTCCTTAAAAGTTGGGCACCTCGATGTCGCACGCCTGCTTGTTGAGCATGGTGCGAATATAGATGCAGAGGACGACGAGGGCAGGACCGCATCTCAGCTTGCGTCGAAGAGAGGATATCACGATTTCGTAAAGTTCCTCTCGGACCGTGGTTCCAAATGAGGAAACCTATTTTACTGTGTGTCGTTGACTCCACTCGTCATGAATACATCTACCCTTCGTAGTAGGAAACCCAATTTTTTACTGTAACCTTTCTGAATTCAAGTTACAATATCTACACAGTAGGGTATCGTCATACTACCTGCAGTCGTATTCGCGTTCGCGTTCGGCCATCATCTCACTCAGTGCCCCTTGTTAAAATACCATCAGACCTCAGGCTCGCCCAATCAATAATTCATGTAATGAAGCTCTGTACGATAGCATGATCCTCCTCCTTCCGCGATCACAGAAAGGTGATTTTCTAGCAAGCAAATATCGATTCTCGGACAGTCACCCCGTCGGTTGCAGCTCGGGTCATTCGTCTCAGACATTTAGAATCAAGAGTCCAGATGAATGCTGTATTCAAATTAAAGTTACAGTTACAGATGCTAGTACAGTAGTAACACTGAACCAAACACCCTACCGTCTGCAGGAACAAAACGCAACGGGAAGCAGCAGTGTCAATCAATATTCCAGACTACCACCGTCAGAGAGTACTACTGTTTTACAACAGATATTTTGTCTGACTGCTCGAGAACCCCTTTACTGTACATGTACATCATCAGAACATCCGAGTTGCCAAGCCTCCTTGCAAACCGGGCAGCTTAGCTTCGGTGCCATTGGCACGTCCAAGTCGAAAGTCGAAATTATGTGCGCCGCAGTTCCCGCACTTGGCCACAGTTGTCCGAAAAAACATTCGCTACAGTGCACGCGATCAAAACAAAACAAAACAAAGGAAATGTGTGTGATAGTCAAATCATGAGACAGAGAAAAGGAAACGATTATAATAAACGAGGTACCCAAAGGAGAAGTAACGAGAAGAGAGCAGAGCAAGGAACGGATGATGGTTAGTTGGATGGATGGTATGGATTTCGTACGCAAGGATCCATAACAATGGCGAAAGGAAAAAGGAGTGTTAGTATTATCCTCCTCCGAAAGAGAGATGGGGTTGTACGGTACTCTACTCAAGAGGTCAAGGAGGTATTTCTGGCACAGCCGGTACTTCTGGGATGCGGGCTTAGCCGCTTGGCCTTTGGGCCCTTCGCATCTGCGGCTGGCGCTCGCACTGTTTCCTGCTCCGCCTGCATCGTCCTCAGGATCTGCAATTGTTGCGCGATGAACTCGGGCGTATTCGGTCTGGAGGGGCGATTGCGGGGAGCATCAATGTAGGTACAGAACGAGAAAGCCCGAGGGTTGTTTGAGAAAACGTACCGCGTCCGGAGAATGCGCATGATGGTTTCCCTACTACAAACTTCTTTCTTTCTTTTCCCTTTTGCAATCTTTGATAATCCCGAGATTTCGCTGTGAATAAATGCTCTCTGCACGCTTCTTGATCCGAGTCGACGGCGCCGCGCGGAGTCTCTGGTCTTTCGGCACGGCAGTATTTGCGCGCAATCGAATACATATAACCACGTAAGGCGATTTCGGGAGGACGAAAGCCTATGAGATTTAAATCATAAGCGAGCAGACGCAAAGAAAGAAATGAAGTGAAGTGTAAAACCTCGTTTCCCATTTTGATGCAGAGACATTGGCACCGTGTAGCGCGGCAGTGTGTCGCGCAAGTGAGTTCGGGAAGGATAGAGATTATAAGAGCTAGAGAGTGTAAAGACGGTCAGTGATTGACCAGAAAATGATGTGCATGGCGGCTCAGCGGCTCGAGTTGGCGCAGCATCGCTCAGGTCGTGAAGCAGGAAGAGGGAAAACAAAACGGCGGGCGGGCAAGGCAAATGAAAACAGAACTGAAGAAAACTTGATTCGATTCAGGAATCCCTCGCGTGCTTAGATACATGATTCGGCTGGGTCTAGGTTTGTATGGTAGGGCCGCCCTCGGGGTGCCGACGATGGAGATTGAATAGAGAGTGTAAAGCGACGAAGGAGAGAGTAGGAAAAGAGGGCGTATCGTACGGGTGCCGCGTGGTGGCGGCTTTGTGTCGGTAAGCGTTGTCCAAGGGCACGACCGAGACGTGACGTGTAGGAGAAGGGAAAGTTGAAGGGGAGAGGCGGCCAGAGCAGGAAGGAGTGGGATTGGGACGCAAGTATTGTTTGTCGGACACTAGGCGGTAAGAAAGGAAATCAAGGCGCTCCGACGCGGCAGAATTGAAGTTCGTTCTCCGTTCCGAACATGTCTGTGCGGTTGATGCTCTGCCCACCTTACACTCTAGTCACCTGTCCCCGTCCCTACTTCAACGTCAGGTTGGCTTTCGTTGTTTTGGACTTCTCTTCAAGAGCACAGGTACAGGAACCGGTTCCAGTGTGAAATCGAACCATCGAACAGCGCGTTCATTCTTTTGCCTGCGTCACCTTAATTGATCGGTTCTCTCATCATGCGAGCTTGACAACCTCAAGGCTTTTCCAAGGATTGGTGTAACGTGGAAGACCTGGCTCGTTCGCAGAGATCGCGCCACAGCCTTGATAGTCTTGATCTCCCTTACGACGCGTCGGTTCTCTCTCGTCCTGGATCGCCGGACTCGGAGCAGTCGGCCTTGGTGATATACTTCTTGTCATATATCGATTTCCTCCTTCTCTTCCAGTTCAGCTTCGTCCTATGATCCCCTCTCTTGTCTTTCCACTCCTCCATGCTTTTTGCTCTCGACTAGGTTCATTCGTTTACCCTATATCTACGCCTCTCGATCCAGCCAGATCCAGCCCCTTACTACTAAAGTTACTCCGCATATATCGAGCATCATTCGACTTCAACTTCGATGGCTGCGCGCAACTTCGTACACATGTTAGGACGTCGTAGAATAATTTCGGTATCGTGTGATTCGTGGTAAGTTAGACTGGTGGCCCCACAGGACCGCATGTCGTCTTCGTCTTCTCCGATCTGCTCTCGTTTCCTTCATTCATATCTTTTTACATGGCCTCAGAAAGGGCTGATAGTCGTAATCTGCTTTCATGTATATAAACCAGCGTCCGACCACCAAAAATGAGCAACGGGGTTTTCCCTTCTTTTCCTCGCGTGCCAGCCGTCTCATGACGCTTTTCCTTCAGACTCTCTCTCCTTCTCTTAAGACTTCCTTCCGACCGCCTAGCAAAGGGCTACGCCAATCCGAGCCACCGAGCCGCCGTGCGTATTTCTTAATCGCTTCTACGCTGACCATCTCCCTCCCTCTGTTTATGTTCACTTATCTCCGTTCACTCGAACTCACAAGCGCGCCCCTGCCGCGCTGCACTTGATGGACAAGAATCCGGTTCATCGGCCATCATCGATCGACTGGTCGGCTGAACGACTCGATATGACCACTTGTGACGATGGAGATGGATCGTGTAGATGAAGAGGGTTGGAATTAATTATGGTAAGCTGAACATCAACAGATATGGCGAAGGATAGATGTTTGATTCGAATGCGGACAGGTAAACAAGTAGTCATTCGCCCGTTCGTGTCTTAAAGTTTCAGTCCTGTCTGTCAAAAATGATATTGAACGAGATGGGAGATATCTTGCGCGCTTTCCAGCCATTCCCACACGGGTCAACACGACAACGGAGCAGGTCCTTATGCAGTAACCACTTGCCGTACTTGCCTCTTATCCCCATCACCTGCACTCCCGTATGTCTCACCCCAACCCCACAACCCCCTCATCCCCCAATTTCGAGTTAGTTTTCAACAATGCCTTGGACACCTACAAAAAACGTACCAAGAACGATCTCTTAACCCATCCACTTGTCCTCCAGCTCGAGAACTGTACCTCTTCCAGCGCAGTTCTCGCCCTCATTCATCAGCAACTCCAGGGACTCCAGAGAGACGACGATAGGCTGACACGATGGCTCGACCCAACCGTGAGAGTCTTGAAAGCCTTTTCGGAAACGCTTGGAGAGGGTGTTAGCCTGGTATGTCTCAGGAAGTGAACCCATCTGAGATCCACTCTTCATATCCATTTCCCAGGCATTCTCTCCTGCGAAAGCAATCTTCGCAGGAGTCGGTGTTCTTCTCTCAGTGGGTATCCTTCGTTGCACTTTCGTGCAGGCCCTTCTAATACCTCTCAGGCAGCTATGGATGTTCGTGCAAGCCAGGACACTCTCATCGAGATCTTCGAGCGAATGGAAACATTTTTCCAACGTCTTGACATCTACACTAGGGTTTCACCGCCACCTGAAATGATAGATATTATAGTGAGGATTATGGTGGAGGTGATTTCTATTCTCGGGATGGCTACGAAGGAGATGAAGCAAGGCCGTATGAGTAAGTAATTCTGTACAACTGGGTCGTTGTTGATGAAGAAAAATCTCAGAAAAATACCTGAAGAAGCTGATTGGAAGACTGATATAGAAGATGCACTGATGAGGTTGGACAAGCTAACAAATGAAGAGGTGCGGATGGTAACTGCACAAGTTCTGGAGGCCACGCACGCTGTCGATGATGGAGTGGGACGTGTCGGAGATAGGGTACTCGATGTCGGCAATAAGGTGGCTGG
This sequence comes from Russula aff. rugulosa BPL654, assembly GCA_022496225.1. Taxonomy (NCBI): domain Eukaryota; kingdom Fungi; phylum Basidiomycota; class Agaricomycetes; order Russulales; family Russulaceae; genus Russula; species Russula aff. rugulosa BPL654. The sequence goes on along the minus strand of WTXE01000431.1, from coordinate 4,636 downwards.
CGTCGACGACAGGGTAGCCCGTGTCGAAGAGAGATGGCGGCGTGATACGGGATGCCCGTGTTGACGATAGAGTGGCTGCGTCGACGACAGGTAGCCCTGTCGACGATAGAGTGGCTGTGTCACGACAGGGTAGCCCATGTCGACGATAAGGTGGCTGGCATCGACGACAAGGTCGCGGTCGTCATTGATGGTGAGCAACTGTCTCTGATCAGTCAACAAGAGAATATATTCAAACTTTGATGTAGTCATGGATCAGGTGAAACGTTCGTGATCTTCATTCTGCGTTGGCATTGGTGTCCAAACTCAACCACCCTCACAGGGAATCAATTACGACACGACCTTCGCAAATGGCTCTCTCCGTCCGATCCCTCTATTAACCAAAACATTGCTGTGGTGCCCATCGCAAGCAAAGAGCCGAGTGGTTTTTCAAGGAAGTATCTTCACCGAATGGAAATCAGATGGTTCGCTTTTGTGGCTCCACGGAAAACGTACGTTCTCCTTATATTTCCAGCCCGATGGCCGCTGATAGCACCTCTTGCAGCGGGCTCCGGAAGAGCGTACTCTGGTTTGTCGTTATCAAACGCTGTCAACCTTAATTACTTACGCCGGGTTAGCTCCACCATAATTCAAGACATTGTTGCCCTACGTACCGATGGATTGGTCTCCATGGCCTACTTTTACTTTGATTTTAGGGACATCGACAAGCAAAACCGTCGTGACTTACTCCCTTCTCTCCTTACTCAGCTTTCCGATCAGTCACATCGTCATTGTGACATACTCGACGACCTTTATCTCAAACACGGAAGCGGCGCACAGAAGCCCAGTGAAGATGAACTGACACAATGCCTCAAGGATATGCTCACCTCCCTGATCAACAACCTGTTTACCTTATCATTGATGCCCTCGATGAATGCCCTGACACGTCTGGATTGCCATCTCCACGGGAACAAGTCCTCGACCTCGTGAAGGAACTCGTCGAGCTTCCTCACCAAATCTTCGTCTATGTGTAACGAGTCGCCCGGAGATTGATATTCGGCGTGCTCTCGAGCCTTTAACATCCCTCCGAGTATCCCTTCATGAGCAAAGTGGACAAAAGCAAGATATTGTCGACTATGTGACGTCTGTCGTTCAGTCGGATGCAAAGATGCGTCGATGGCGAGACGAAGACAAGAATTTAGTCATCGAGACCCTTTCTGAGAGAGCAGATGGCATGTACGCACATAACCATTCAAGCTGCAGTATGTTCATGATATTCACCGGTCCGAGCAGGTTCCGTTGGGCGTTCTGCCAACTAGAAGCGCTACGACACTGCTTGGCACCGAGAGTGCGGCATATGCTTGAAGAATTGCCGGAGACGCTGGACGAGACATACGAGCGGATTTTGAGGAACATCAATAAGGCGAACCGAGATCTGGCTCATCGGCTCCTGCAGTGCCTCACGGTAGCGGTTCGTCCTCTACGTGTTGCAGAGCTGGCGGAGGTCCTCGCTGTCGACTTCGGGACGGCCTCCGGAGGGGGAACGTCAAAATTGAACACGGATTGGCGATGGGAAGATCAAGAAGAAGCTGTTCTATCGACATGCTCGAGCTTGATTTCCGTCGTGGATGGACAAGCGGACGTCCTATCGCCCTCGATGTTCGTCGTCAGTGATCAAGCAGACGTTCTATCGACACGCTCGAGCTTGATTTCCGTCGTGGGTGAACAAGCAAACGTTCTATCGACACGCTCGAGCTTGATTCCCGTCGTGGACGAACATGGCGGTCAAGTGGTACAATTCTCACACTTCTCTGTGAAGGAGTTCCTTACCTCCTCACGGATTGGCGGCTCAAGCGGAGACGTATCACGCTTTCACATTTTCCTTGAACCGGCACACACGATCCTTGCCAAAGCCTGTCTGGGCGTACTGATGCGATTGGGTGAACTTGTGGATGAGGACAACACCGAGGACAAATTCCCTCTCGCTCGATACGCTGCTGAACATTGGGTGGACCATGCTCGATTTGAGAATGTGTGGTCGCACATACGAAAAGGGATAGAAGATCTCTTTGACCGCGATAAACCATATCTCGCTGCTTGGCTGCAGGTCCACGACATAGACAGTCACAACGCCGTTTTCCTCCCTTACTTTGAGGATCCAACCCACAAGGATTCAAATACGGCAACTCCATTATACTATGCAGCGCTCTGCGGGTTGCATGACCTAGCAGAACAACTCATTATCAAACACCCACAACAGGTGAATACCACTGGCGGTTATTACGTTTCGCCACTGGGGGCTGCACTGAGTCGTGGGGACCTCAAGATAGCACAGTTGCTCTACGAGCGCGGTGCCGAGGTAGATGTCAATGGCAGAGAGAACCGTACCCCCCTGAGAGCTGCATCGAACTTTGGACATCTTGAAATCGTTCAATGGTTGCTCAGTCGCGGTGCTGACTTAACTGTCCGGGACCAGGTTGAATACCTCGGCTGGACTCCACTGCATGCGGCGGCCTTTAAGGGACACGTCGAGGTCTCCCGGTTATTACTCCAGTACAAGGCCGACATCCACGCCCACGATATCAAAGGCCGCACTCCAATACATGAAGCCGCGCGAAATAACAAGGTCAATGTAGCTCGGTTATTGCTCGAATACGGTGCCGATGTGAATGCCCGGGACAACCGGCGCAACACGCCATTGCATGCCGCATCAGGATGGGGGCGCCTCGATGTCGCACGCCTGCTTGTTGAGCATGGTGCGAATATCGATGCAGAGGACGACATGGGCAGGACCGCATTTCAGGTTGCGTCGGAGGAAGGATATCACAATTTCGTAAAGTTCCTGTCGGACCGTGGTTCCAAATGAGGAAACCTATTTACTGTACTGCCGTGTAGTGTCGTTGACTCCAGTCGTCATGAATACCTCTACCGTGCGTATCGCGTAGTAAGTTACTGTAGGATACCCAATTTTTTACTGTGTAATCTTTCTGAAAATCCGAATTCAAGTTACAATAGGGGGTTTCACGTTGCGGTTTTTTGGTGATTTTTTGGAGTGGTTTTCGGTCAGGTTTTTAGAACGTTTTTTGAAGCCGGCAATTAATGTAACTCCCGGTTCCCAAAAAATGAGGTCGGGTTTTTGAGATGTGAAAGGAGCTCCGGCGGGGCTGCTTTTACATCGCTTTTGGCCGTTTTTTTGCCTCGACCCTGAAAGCAAGAAAGGAAAGACTATAATACGTAATACGTAGAAACGGGGGCGTGTGGCTGCTGCATGGTGGCGTTTGAGTTGGTAAGTGTTGTCCAAGGAGGCGAGTCAAGAGGCGTAAGAGAAAGGAAAGTTGAAGAGGAGAGGCGACAAGAGGGGGAAGGAATGTGAATGGAACGCGTATCTCGTCTTGTGCCGCAGCTTGAGGGATGTCTTGTTGTCGAGCGCGAGGCGGTGAAGGAAAACACGAGATAAGAAAAAAAAAAATAGAAAGAGGAACAAGAGGAGAAAGAAAAATCAACACGAACATGTGAGGACAGGCCAAACACGGAGTTCGTCTCGTTCCGAACGACGACTCAGAGTGTGGAACGGCACGCATCGGAGCGGTCTGTGCGAGCGCAGCTAGACTGCCTACGTTACAACCGTAATCACCGTTACAATTTCCGTGCCAAGGGTAGATCAACTGGCACGGATATTATAACGGGGTTCATACGTCAGAGGAGATGCGAAGGTTCTGCCTTGGCATGAAGTCTCCTCCCTCTTCAAGGTATGATACATCGGGATGGCCACGAGAAGATCCGGTCATCTACTTTGAATGAGGCATCCAAGGCACGTATAATAGCTATCATCAGAGGTTATTAACAAAGACGTCGGGCGGTGACTTTTGACATGACTACGTACCATTTGTTGGGCAGTTGAGATGGGTTAGTGTCGTCCAGGATGTGCTTGAACATGATCACTAAACACAGAACATGGTAAGAGAGGTGCTGTATGTCAGAAGAGCGATGGACGTACTGTTTTCGATTGTATCTAGCCAGATCCCTTCTTTACCATATCTCGACCTTTTCTCTCCATCGGGCTCAACACTAGCTTCGAATCCGTCTCTATCGGCAAGGCGCTCTATGACTCCTGGACCTTCCAAAAGGGCTTCCTGAACAGTTAGCCAAACAAAACGCAAGGAATATTGAATTTTATCATCATCATCATCACCATCATCTTGACAGACAAGACGTTCAAACGTTCAAGAGTTTCGCACATGAAACCGTGATACTTTCATCCGGAAAGCCAAACCTGGTCTGCCTTGATGTAAAAGTGCCAGTGGGACTCGGATGGATTCGCATGATGGTCTGGCTCGTCAACGCATGGGTGACTCGCTGGACATGCTAGATATCGACGTATACGAATGAGTGCCAGCCGAGAGCTCGAATGTGTGAGGGAAGAAGAGCTGCCAGCGGCCCGAATGAGCCGTCCAGGTGTCCGTACTACGTACGCGTCGGTTCTCTCTTGCCTGGATCGCTGGACTCGGAGCAGTCGGCCGAGGTGATATGCACTTATATCGATTTCCTCCTTCTCTTCCAGTTCAGCTTTGTACTATGATCCCTCTCTTGTCTTTCCACTCCCAGCCACATGCGCGCTTTGTGCTCTCGACAGATTCATTCGTTTGCCCTATATTTACGC
>WTXE01000430.1:0-19309 GCA_022496225.1 Russula aff. rugulosa BPL654 | reverse complement strand
GATACAAATACTGAGAAGAAATATCGAAGTTATCTATCTTAAAGAGGGGTAGCAATGTGTTGCAGGCCTCCACCAGAGACGGAAGTGGACCGTCTATGTCGCCAAAGATCTTCAACTGCAACGCTTCCGGAAGAGAACCGCGCGTCCATCTTTGCAGGGTGACATCCATGAAATGATGCGAAAGGTCGAACCTTGCAAAATCAAATGACCGGAATTTTTTTATACGGCCGATGAACTGGGGAAGATGGAAGAAGCCACCGGTGAAAAAGAGTCGATTGAAGAAATAAATTCTGAGGGAGTTGATTGATGGAACGTCGATCAGGGCCACGAAATCGTCCAAATACTCGCCATTGCCTCCTATCACCAGGCTCTTAAGAGCGGGGAGGACGGAACGTGTCAGCAGGGGGGAGCTCGGTCTTCTAAGTCAGAATTGGAGTTAAGCGAATGGAGAAAATGTGCATCACTTCGAGCTTGGTCAGGGCAGAAAGGGCAGCGACCATCTCGGGCGAAATGTACCTGGAAGGGGTACCATGGAGGTAAAGGTAGACGAGGTTACTTGCAGACCGAAGAAGATTCGGAATTGCTGGAAATGAAATGGATTCCAAACAGAGGAAACGTAGATGTGGGGCAGATCCACCCAAAAATGAATTGGGAAGGACCAGTAGTGCGTCGCTTGCAAGCAACTCATCGTGGGACTCGATTTGAAGTTTTGTCAACGCCGGGAATGACTCCTGCATGAGAGGCACGAGTTTTCCAATTGCAATCTTGTAAGACGTCCGAGCTTGATTTCGCATACACGATCTCGGTGCTCAAGGGCAGCGACAATGTTATCCTCGTCCGATATGGAGCTCCACAAGTCCAAATAACGATTGGTAACGCTGGCCAGACACCCAGCATCTCCCTTACACGTCTCTTGCTTGTGCAGTGAAGTCGCAGATTCAGGCGACGTGGCGATTCAAATACGACGTCTCGCCATCTCCGGCATACGTGCGCTAGCGCATACCACGCATCATATGAATAACTCTCATCCTCTTCATTATTCAGATCGATATCTTCGTCTTTATCCAGATATAAATCGAAAATTTCAAGGAGGACGTCATCGGAGAGCGTTTCAATAGCCACGTTCCACCGAGGTAGGCCTATATTGTCTAATTCTGTGATTACTCCAGGAGAGTGTCGGGCTAGTTGTCACATACATTGGCTGTCTTCGACCCTTAACGTTCGTGCAACAACCTCCCGTACATTCGAGCGATTGGAAGTGAGCATCAGAAAATGCTGGTGATGAATGATTGGTGGTACACAGGAGTTACACAGATGGATTGCGGGAATGTGCAACAGACTGATAGGCTAGAGGTCGCAGCTTCTGGGGTAGTTTGATACCACTGTCAGAGGGTAGTCCGTGCCAAGAAGCTGAAAGGCCATGCTGATAGGGGAATCACAGTAGCGTTTTAGCTGTTTTGAGGCTGTTTTGCCCTTGTTTTGAGTCTGGTTTTAGACCAAAAACGACGCAAAACCAGTTTCAACTTTATACTCCAGTTTCAACCCGGTTTTCGTGTTGCGGTTTGAAGTTTGCATTGGTTGTGGTAATAAAATGATTTTCTATTAACATTTGGCCGCTTATACTACGTCCTATATGTGAAAATTCTAGAATTTATTTATTTAATTGACCAGTTACAGCATGTTGGGGTGTGTAAGCCCAGATCGAAGCATAGAATATAAAGTACACCTGAGATCGGTCAGACTCAGGCTGGGTAGCTCATGGTCAGAGACCTGGCTTATATTTAGGGGCAGTGGGGGCCTGGGTTCAAATCCCGGTGTGGTCGTACGCTGTTTTCAAAATTAATTTAATCGGGAGTTTGCCGGAGTCACCTGACCTCGACTTTTCTTACTTGTTAGTGATTGTCAACTCGAAGTGTTTCCGTGCAAGCCGTCCAAACGGTTTTCGGCGGTTTCAAAAGAAAATTAAAACAGGACTCAAAACAAAAGTCAAAACAGCCCAACGCCTTGAAACGCTACGTGATCTATGACGTCCGCATGGTGACATCAGCAAACATTACGTCATCTCGCGTGACTCGTCCGCTGTGAATCGTGAACTCGCACTTTTTGAGCGTGTACCCTCCATGTCGACGGACGGTAAAACATCGACCTATGATGTCCTCAGTGATAGTGAAGATGAGTTAGACTGGGAGGATGTTACTGTCCCCCAAGCACAACACATAGAGCTAGAAGAAGGCAGGACCATCAACGAGACCCGACATTAATTGAAGTGACACTCGAGGCGTATCCCACACATCGAAAGGGCAATACACAGTATGCGGGTTTTCTCTATCATCTAGCGGGATAATCGTTTTGAAGATGCGCTACAGGAAGGAGTCTTCTCGCGGCATCCCGCATTAGTGTTCCGTGTAAAACCTAAGAGTAATTCACACGTGTGGTTATCCACCAGTGATTCACCGGTGATTCACCAGTGGATAACTTGGGGTCTAATTTGACAGGTGGATGATGTGAATAACTATAGTAGTACGGCAGTGGGGATTGACATCAGCTAAGTAGTATTTACGATTCCCTAAACCATTGACACTTTCACATAACACTAAAGTCCGAGTTTTTACATCCTGCCAGCGGCCCGGGCTGCAAAACGGTGCAAGGCATCGGAGCCGTGTTTGAATCGGAGCGGAATAACCGTGAGCGCGTGAGCGCCTCGCATCAGCGCTTCTCTTTCTATACCACCACCACCATCTGTTGAGCCCCAAACTTTTTCGACCCAATGACCGAACAAAAACTGTGGTGCTATATCGAGGGCCAACGCAACTGTCTTAAAGTCTCCATTACACTTGATGACGTTGACGTTCATGACCTGAAAGAGCGAATCTTTGCCAAGGGGTCCAGCAAGGTCTTCGGCGGATGTAGCGCTAAAGACCTCACTCTCATAAAGGTATGTTATATCATGATCTCTATGTGAAATTAATGTAATAACAAATGTCCACTGCTGGTTTATGTAGATCTCCCTGTGGTCGTACGCCAAGGGAGGGAAGAGGTCCCAGGATCCTCCGGAGCGTCTGGAGAGACTGGGCAGAGGCGGAAGAGTTCAAGACGCGATGGGGAATGTTGTCTCAAGAGGAGGTGGAGAGGCGAGAGATCGAGCGGGAGCGTGCGAGCAGGTGCGTTCCATCGTGTACTAACTTTCGACGTTGCACTCTTTGGCTGATTTGCGCTCATTCACACATAGGCGGTTACGGAGAGAGACGTCGAAATTCGAGAGCTCGGCAAGGACGAAAAGGATACGATACTAAGTGGGTTTGGGGTACCTTTCGTCATGTTTTCTTTTGGGCCTTGCATCTATAAATTTATTGATGTTGCAAACCTCACCTGCGAGATGGTAAAGTGTCGAACTAATATTTTTTTACTATCTTCAGTGCAAATGACACGCGACTGAATCTCCTGAATCTCGCGTCAAGTTCCCCTTCACTGTGAACAGGTTCATCCTCGACTCGCCGATAATCCAATATACCATACGTGCTACCCTCTCCGGTGCCTCCGATCCACTCTACCCTGACGTATCCTTGTCCAACCACCTCGATGCAGTTGACCAATGGGAGACTGCGTGGAAGGAGATTGATCTTCGCAGCCGAACGCCAGCATCGATGAGCCCGTCCTCGCCGAAAATGTAAGACATCGAATACTCTATTGGACGATATTTCGTCCTCAGCCGTAATGGATGCGGCATTTCGGGGCCCTGCTTACCCGTCTCTCGACCTGGACGCTATGATAGGTCCTCGTCCTTGCACACCAATGCCCCGTGATGGAAGACCATCAAAGTCAGAGCATATATCCTCATGCTCGCCCTTGCCCCGGAGCTCAATGTAGTCGTCGTAAGACAACTAGGCCCCCCTCCCTCTCTTTCTCATCTGTTAGCTTCGCACCTCCGAACTAGGTGTTTGTGGCCAGTCATATCCGTGTTGTCGGAGGGAATAATCCTGTCGGTTCGATTGCGCGAACCGGCGCTCGAGCTGTGCCCAATTTGAACATCGGCGACTATGAAAATGTCTCACTCGAAATGGCCTGCATCCTTTCCCCAATAACGCCCACGGTCGCCGCATCCGCTCAAGCTCTGGCCCAGGTAAAAATACCGGATCGTTGACCCGTCAGCCGGAAGGCAAGGTCGGCTCTCGCCGCCACCTACTCTTCGTGCCTAGGAACCTCATCATCAACGTGGTGATGTACATCTACGGAGCATCGGTTTACTCTCCCACGGTCGATGTCACAGTGCGGTTTCGCGCGATATTTGAATTCATCAATACCCAGGCGCAAGGGGGCATAGCGGGAGCAATGCTCACGATACCATGGAAGAATGGGGCCTAACCAACGCACATATCCATGAGAGCGACTCGCCCACACGCGGCCCGCACTATGGCGAGCTGCGTATGAAGGTGGTTCCGCGATGATATTGAGATGAGCTTGCCGTATGTGGAGACGGTCATGTTGTACGACTTATCGGTGCAAGGGTATATTTATCGATGATGATAATCTTCGGTGGAGGTAACTTATATACGGTGAGCGACGTGCATTAGCTTACGGTAATAACCAACTTTTTTCACTGGTTCATGACCGGATGACCTGCGGCAACTTCGGAGGGTGAAAATCGACATCCACCCACACCCAACGGAGCGCCCAGGTCCCAGGTTCAGAATCGACACTACAGTACTGTGTAAGCTTGAGCCGTCCCAGTACTCTTTCCCCGCGATGTCTCCTCCACACCTCTTCTCTCTTTCTAATGAACTCCTCATCGAAATTATTTCAATTCTGATCGTGAAATGTGATAGATTAGGCCAACTACGCTACGTAAGCTAGCTCAGGTAAGCGGATTACTACGTCACCTCGTTGACTCGTATGTAAGAGAAAGTAAAGAGTTAAAGAGTAGAGAAGAGTTAAAGTGAGAAAGACAAGTACAAGTGGAGTAAGAACTGTAAGTGGGGTGGAAGAGAGAGCTGGGAGGCACGCAAGAGCGAGTCTCTGATCTTCGCTCCCAGGAATATCGGGTCACGTGAGGTGTGGCACTCAGTTGATATTTGTTGATATTTGTTGATCGCGATTATTATTATTAAATTGCCCACAACAACCGCGACCAACTTAACTTCTCTTTCTATACCACCACCATCTGTTGAGCCCCAAACTTTTTCGACCCAATGCCCGAACATAAACTGTGGTGCTATATCGAAGGCCAATACGAATATTTTAGTGTCTCCATTTCACTTGATGATGACGTTGACGTTTATGACCTGAAAGAGCGAATCTTTGCCAAAGGGTCCAGCAAGGTCTTCGGCGGATGTAGCGCCATGGAGCTCACTCTCGTAAAGGTATGTTATATCATGATCTCTATGTGAACATTAATGTAATAACAAATGTCCTCTGCAGGTCTATGTAGATCTCCTGGTGGTCCGTGGGGAAACAAGTAATAAGGGCCAATATAAGCGCGATGCCAACGATCTACGACGATTGTGGCCAGAAGAAAAAATCTCCGCAGTATGGCCCGAGCCACCTCCCGCTACACACCTCCACATTTTTGTAGAGCTTTCCACTGACGGTAAGTGCAAGTGGCTTCTTTCGGTCATGTCACGGCGTTTTGAATGGCTTTTGAATTGAATTGGTCTCGATTGTCTTTAACCGCAACCTATCATGCGTTTTTACTTTAGATCGCGTTGCACCCCAGCCGCTGCCCGGAACTCCTCCTGCGGAAACACGTGACTTTTGGCCCGGGATAACTATAATAGCGGCTGCTCAAGGAAACTTTGGGCCGGACGCCGTCGAGCGTAACAGGATATTACAATTGCAGCATGGTTTTGAACCGGACGATCTTATGGAATTCAGAACCAAAATACGGCAGCGGCATTATATTGATTCTATTAAAGTATGGTTTTTAAATCACATACCACTCAAGTTATTAAAATTGTCACAGAACCCCGCGGCTCTGCTTCTTATGGATGATCTTTCTGAGTTTGACAGCTTTTTTGAAGTGGCACCCACGGGCGTCGGGCAACAAGATCGCGTCTCCAGTAAACGTCTCTTGCACCATCTTGCAAGCGCGTTTTTAAGCGAGGGTTGGAAGGAAGGCGATTTCATCAAAGTGGAGAATATCCGGTGGATCTTTGACCAGTTGGGGTGGTACTTCCAGTCGGTTCTCGGTTCAAGGGAAAAACACGCATAGTAGGTCTCGCTATTGTTCTATTATCTGCTCTGGAAGTTACATCTGTTGCAGTGGTGGCGACTGGCCGTTCAAGCTTATTGTCTCCGTCGAACACCCGAAGAACGAATACCATTATACTCCGCGAAGCGACTTTTCTGTTTTCATTGATAAATTGGCGTGTCTTCTGGTTGAAATTCAGTCAGACGAAGATCAAAGCGACCGAAATCGGATGCTTCTTCAGGCTGCATGTGCGGCCCGACTTGGGCGCCAGATGTATAATAATACATTCATTGTCGTGGCACTATACATCGAGACCTCTGGTAGGGTGATACGATATTTTATTTTTCAACGTGATGACGCTGATCCCACGGTACGCTCATCGGAATCCAAACAATCCTGCGTTTTCTCACTGATTCTTCTAGGTTTTCTATGACAAGGACGAGTTTTACTGGAGGCAACCGTCCGATTTGTTTGCCGCTATATTCGAAATTTACAACCTGGTATCGATCATACAAAGTGATAGACCTGTGCTTGGAAGCATTCAGGAACGCAAAATGGGGTTACTCGGTTTCGACGTCCAAAGAAATTTCCAGGGCACATTTTACAGTCGAAGCCCTCTTAACCCATACCCCTCGGTTACATCTCCGAGATATGGGTTATAAGAGCGTATGGGCTGCCTGAATGTTACTAAAAATATATCAAAAAAATTTGACGAAAATTCTGAAAAAAAAACAAAAATGCTATGTTTAATGTATTTGACATGTAACGTGTTTCTAAGACAGTGTTATTTATTTTATATATTGGAAGTAATCAGTAATATGGGTGGTGGTCAATGCCTGAGATCTCTCCAACCGCATCTGACGTCCAAATGAGGCCAAAATTGCCTCAAGCTTGCGTGCAACTGGATCATCAACATGTCCAGCATATCTGCTGATGACAGATGCTGCCTGAAACACCTCGCGATACGTTGGACATGGTTCAAGTGGTGTGTCATTCTCTTCGTCGATGGGCTGTTCTTCCTGTGCATTGTGTGCAGCCAACACAGCCTGACAAATTTCTTCATCTGTCGTGTCATCCACCATCCGGGACTCTTCAGCCGGATTAAGCAGGGCCTCGATGTCCATCCTGTTCATGCCTTGAAGTATGCCAGTCGCCCAGCGGCAGTCTTACGACCTCGAGGCCTCGACAAACTTTCGAGGGGCACCGTCAGTTGCGTCAGAGCATCGGCTCGGAAGTCTTACAGGAGTCTGATCGCGAGGACGACCACGCATCTCGCTCAGGACAGCCGATCACTCGAGGCGCGCGAACGCGAAGATTCTGTCGGCCTTCTTTCTGTACCTCCATCTCAGCCAAGTCCTAGGGCATCCTTACTCGGTTCACGCAACGGCAGTGCGGCGTCCCTCGCACGAATCAGTGGCGCTTTCCGATCCCGCTCTCGTTCATGAAATACCAGCTCGGGTTCAGCTTCAGGCAGCGGGAGTTCACACACCACAACACTACCTATTTAAATACATATGAAGCGACATTACTGAGTAATGAAGTTGTATGGGCGGGAGGGCAGGAGGGAATAGGATTCGTTCGCAATTGCCTTAGTATGCCGGTGGTTGCCAGTGAACTGAGTGAAGAAAGCGAGGGCAATGGTCGAGTTGGACGCGTGGCTGATGGGCACTTCGGCATAGTTGTTCCGGTCCAATCCAATCATGGATCCTATTAGTCTCGAAACCAGACGTTGGACAAATTGAGTCGGAGTCAAGTCGGAGTGAGAAAAACCAATACGAGGATTTGTCCTAACGTCTGGTGACTTTCGGTAGGGCGGGTGTGGGTCGGGGCCATGTGACGTAGATAGTCCCTGGCGCGGGCGTGTCCACCGGTTGCAGTGCTCCCGCATTGGCAACTGCTCGACATACCCCCAATACCGATGCCAGTCCAGGGCGGAGGACCAGCGGCTCGTTTCAGAACTACAATCCCTTATCGCTGCTCATGGAGAGCAAGCTGGCCCAGAGCACTCCTGCACATGTTCTCGTTCAAGTTCTCGCATCTGGCCCTGCCATCCAGAAAGACCCTGTCGACAAGCTCCGGGTTCGCCAAGTTGAAACCAGCAGCTATTAGGAGGCAACGTGAACTTCTACCGACACCACCACAGATTTGCGGTTGCAGTGCCTGTCAAGCTCAAAGTATGGCCGCCATCCCCACTTTTATTGGGGTTGGTGGTCCTATTTTGAGCTTGACAGGTGAGCAACGCACGGAGTATGCCCTCTTTTTGAGGGATAACTCGTTCTGTGTGGCCACGACCTCAACCTCCTGCTCGATGTCATGTACTTCCATGTCCAAGTTGCTCAACTTGAACTGTGTCCTGCCACACGCGCGATGGCTCTAGCTCGGCGTCCTCAAGTTCTTCCCCTCTCCCTGCAGCAGATCCCCGGCCAGTGGGATCTTACTCTCACAGGATACGTTTCCACATCACGTCGGTTGTGAGATGTCGCGCAACGAAAGACATACGTCGACTTCGTTTGGTTCGTTTCTTTCGAGTCGAGTCAGCAGCATCAACGACTCCTACGCCCCACTCTCTTGCAAACCGTGCGGCACTCTCTCTGCGTCCCATATCCTTCCCCGATTCCCCAGACGTACATGTTCCTGCCGCACTTTGAAGCCTTCCGCTTTACGCTTGTCGGGCATGATGACAATCTGGCCCTCTTCAACTCTGTTGTGCGGTTTTTGCGCGCACCCTTGCTTGCGGCGACTCGATCTGGGATCCTGTCCATGTATGGGAGCTCATGCACAGGTTCATACCAGAGCTCTCAGGCCTGCGCATGCTGCGTGTGCACATCGGAAGTCTTACCCTCAACCCTACCATGCTGCCCGAAACTGAGCCATCCCGGGCTGGGCTACGACCCGGGTGCACAATGCTGCATGCAGGCTGGCCTGTGCTTCTTGCGTCCTCTCCTTCCTCCTTACCACGAACCTCTCCGACTCCATCATAAGGCTTCAGTGTGGACGTAGATGGTGAATGGGCGACGATTGGGCATGCAAGGGCTCTAATGCGACAATCTCCCTCATATAGTTGTAGTACGGCCTTTTGCTCCTTTTTTTAACATCAATACACGATCAATGTTCACTCCATTGTCTGAACATGTAAGGCATCAACCCGCCCCCGCTGTTTCCTGTCAAACCTACACCCCGCGATAACAGCCACGGTCACATGACCCCCGACCCACACCCGCCCAAGCGAAATATACCAGACGTACTCAACCCGCGTATCAGTTTTTCTAACCCCGCAGGTCTGAGTTCGAACGTCTGGTCACGAGACTAGGATCCTATGATTTTCACGAAAAATCTGCAAAATTTGGTTTTATTTGCATGGGTTTTAGGTCACGAGGGGGCATGGAGTATGGAGTGTCACAAAGGTATGGGTTGTTGACCGGTTTTCTCTGCATACCAGGTCGGTAACATGAAAAATGAATGGGATACAAGAGAGTACGGGTCATCCGGGCTATGGGTTAAGAGGGCTCCGACTGTATGTCGAAACGGTGCGTGGTAACACCGACGGAGACGCCGACAAGTCACCTAAGCGATCCCGAGTAAGTCACGGGGGCCAAGGGGGCAATGGCTTGCGGCGCGGCGAGCACGTCTACCACGATTGCCAGGTTGTCGATGCGTTCACTCGGGCAGGGTACACGTTGGAGTCGAACGATGAAGACGAGAATGGGTGGGCGCCGCTGTAGGGATGCACGCCGTACCGTACTACGGGAACGTCCGTAGTGTTGGACGGTCGTTTGACGGAAACGGGACCCCCGTCCACCGTCCGTCCAACTTCATCAGAGGACCTACTCACGGAGACGGAGTGGGCCTGAAGACGGACGTTTGACGGTAGACGACGGTAGACGGTGTATCACACATATGAATCTCAAATTCACAACTGATGATTCATGTCTTAAATAGTTAAGTAACATGGACGCAGGTAAATCCTGCGGGGGCTCGCTAATCAGGTGGGCACGTGGATGCATGGCTTAGATTGTTAACCATGTTTCACATCTCTTAGCCTCTCCTCATTTTCATGAGAAATCTCATTTTACTTTCTTCTGCGTTCCCGTCGTTGACACGAACGACAACGGGACAATTGGTTCGGTCGCAACGCCCTCTCTGTCGTCGATAGCGGCTTGTTCAGCCATGTGGTCTATTACGGGAGCAGGGGCGTGAGGTACAGCGTCGACAGGTCGTTCGGTTGCAACGGCCTGTCTGTCGTCGATAGCGGCTTGTTGGGCGATGTGGTGTATTGCGGGAGGAGGCGCGCGAGGTACACACGCTGCATGAACCCTCTCCTGGCATGGTAAGCAGCTGGTGTGCAGAACGTCGTCTGCAGACGTACACGCGGCGACTGTGACATTATGTGAACCATATATGCACCATCTGAGCCCGAGAGCGTGAGCGGCGTCTCGGTGTCTCCGAATCCGATTTTTATTCTTGTCACGACAGGTTTGCCAAGTCTTAAAGGGGCGGTCGTGGTCTATCGCATTGCGGAAGTGCTTTCTCTTTCAAGCACGTGACAGTGTGAGCAGCGTTCCCGTCGTTGACACGAACGACAGCGGGACAATTGGTTTGGAATTTGTTTATCGAGAATGGGATAAACACGGGAGCAAACGGTGCACAGACGTCGAGGAGGAATGCGAATAGTAAGTGTAGGAGGATTTGGATGAAGAAATGCGCGTTCGTCGTTGTTCGTAAGAGGACGGGCATTGGGAGGAGCGTCCGTGTCATTCGCGGAAATTCCATGGACGTGATATTCCATCTCACGAGGTGTCCGTTGGGCAAGGAATCTGTTGGAAAGCGTGCAGTAGTTGGGGAGACAGACGAGAAGGCAAAGTTTGTGAGACATTCCAAGCAAGAGGACAGACGGGCCAGAACTGAAAGCGTTAGTAGTGTCTCGCATATCGGACAGTCGGGCAAGAGTTCCGGAGGCAGGTGTCTGGCACAGAGGACGGTCAGGCATGACTTCCGGAGACGGGTGACACGCTGGAACGAGGCATATTTTCAGTCGGAAGGCGTTTTATTTGGTATACATATATTAGTGCACACGACACGCAAAGTTAACGAGCGAGGGAGGAAGTCGTCTCAATTGCAAGAAAGGACGAATCGGGTGAAGAGAACCTGAAAGCGTTAGCGGGGTGCGACCGATCGGACGCTGCAGGGGCGTCGAGATCCATGTTCGAGATTTATGTGTCAGCAGCAAACACGGTCCAACACACCGTGTCGAGCGATATTGTGACAGCGAACGACGTTAGAATTCCAATTTTTCGGAGATAGGTATATGTATTCTTGCACAAGCAAGGCAAATGTGAAGTTAAGGACGGTTACAGCTACTCGTCCACGAGTTGTGGGCAATTTACGGGGTTTAAAGGGGCTTTTTTTCAGTGACATCAGCTCGCCATAAGGTTTGGGAGGTCAGCCCTCTGGCGGTCACGTATGGCCGATTAATTGCTTCGCTCCGCTCGCAATTATTGTGGCATACTAGTAACTAACGAGATGAAAGGGTCCAAGTGGCGAGCGTGACTGCAAGATTCGGTGGTGGGGGTAGTGAGGGTCAGTGCGCTGTGCGAGCAACGAGCGTGCAGGACTCGGAGGTGGTGGTAGTGAGGGTGGGTGTGCTGCACGAGCGTGCAAGACTCGGAGGTGGTGGTAGTGAGGGTGGGCGCGCGCCGCACGAGTGTGACTGCAAGATAATTCAGTGGTGGTGGTGGTGAGTGTGGTCGCATGGCGCACGGTCTAACGCCTGAGTGGCCTGGCAGCCTGAGCAGCTTTGGCTCTGGCATTCTTGAGGTGGAGGCACTTCTTGACAAGCATGAGACTGATGAGAGTCCGGATTGTGTCAGGTTGGAGTCTAGTGCGCCGGAGAGAAATTGTGTCCTGCCCACCCGAAAATATTCGTTCTACCGCAACTGCAGAACCTGTGAATTCAGATCTTAGTCGTATGAATCACAATATTGCCCAAAAGACCCTTAGGGCCCGTACAGCAACTCCGGTTTCAAAACCGGCGGTTTTTGAAATCGGGCGATTTCGAAACTGGGGACGCGAAATAGGCGGTGGCACTAGGGTCACACTGTGTCACACCTCCATTCCCTTGCCGATTTCGACATTTTTTCGAGTGTTTTGCTGTCGACCCCTCCAATTCCCTCATCAGAATGGTCTCTACAACATCTCAAAAGGCAAGGGCCTTAGGGCCTCCTTATCTAGCAAAAATCAGCATAAAAAACGGGTCACAGCACTCGTGGTAGCAACAACTGCTGCTGTAATCACTCATCACATGGCTCTCGCTTGTTCCCCATTGAAACAAAAATGACGATGGACGGGATTTGAACCCAGGTCCGCACACTGCTCCAAAATATATGCCATGTGCTCTAACCGCTGAGCCACTCAATGTTGGGTCAGACTGACCTCATACATACTTATATTCTAACACATCGATATGGGCTATCTGGCTGACCATAAACATTTCCAAATTTCGTGAATGTCCAAGTCACCTCAATTATTAAACTTTTCAATTCTGCCTCCATGAAGTTGTTTAAAACTACACAAATCTATGGGCTTGTCATTTTGATGATAATAACAAAAAGAAGGAAAGAGTGGAAGGGAGACGCGATTCAACACAACGCGACACGAGAGTGAAAACCGAGCAGAATGACGCGACAGACGTGACAAGTGCCGGTTTCGAAACCGGGCAGTTACGGAACAGCCTCTCCAATTTCGAAACCTGGCCAAAGTTCAATTTCGGCAAACCGGGCGATTTCGAAACTGGACCTTGCAATTTGGCAGGCTCCGGTTTTGAAACCGGAGTTGCTGTACGGGCCCTTACCGGGAATGCAAGCAGCAATAATGCACGTCACCATCGTCTCCTGGTTTTCCATTTTCTCCATTTGGGACAATTTCGTAGAATAGGTAAATTGGGCTCTTCTTCATGCACCTCGCGATCTAGGATCATTATTAGCAGTGTTGTGGAATTATGAGACGGCACGCACCTTCACTAGAACTGGATATGATACTTGAAACGAACTTGCGCTGCTGTGTCCGGTGTGTGCGCCTTTCTCGCCTTCGACCTCAGTACTGTATGTTAGTCTTACCTTCTTCCTCGAAGGGGCTGCAGGCGCGATGTCGATTTTATTGTCTTGTGCTTCGACACACGGTGTTTCCGACTCTTGACTCAGGTATTGTTTTCGATGGCAGCATGTCAGCTAGCTTTATAGTAGACTTAATTAGCTTGAACCAAATTAAAGAGAGAATATAACATACCTCTTCGTTTACGATCTCAATATCCTCGCTGTCCGAGTCTAGTGAGTCTCATCGCTTCCACAGATCGTGAAACTTTGATCTTCCGGGTCGGAATCAACTTGAATTGCATGCTGTGTGTCATATCGGTGGTGGGTCGCTTGCGTTTAGCAGGCGCCTTCGCGTCACAGGGTAGGATAAAACACGACAAGAAGATCCATATTCGTTGAGTTTCTCAGCAGCGATAACTTCAGCAAGTCATGTACCAGCGGTGGAACGGATTGGGCGTGAGCGCTGACCGACTGACCTAACAAGAAAATGAACTGTCACATTGATAATAATTAAAGGCTCACCTTCTTGTGCCCTAGATATTGGTTGGATTGGATGGGGATCATCCGGGTCATTGTACCAGTCAATTTTTGAGGCGTCGAGTAGTTGACCGTCTGGCCCGCGTGCTGGCTGATCGGCCAATGCAGCTTGAGACATAGATAGAGAAAAGATAGTCAAGAGACGGAGTGAAGTCAAGAGTGTCGAGAGTTGAGAGTTCGAGTCAAGAGAGTCAAGAATCGAGACGATTAAACTGTGGACTTTGGTACGGCATATTTATCGCCAATTATCGGCCCTAAGCATCCTGAACGCCTGAACACTCACCAAGTCTCCGTGCTCCGTCCAATGTTTCCGTTCCTGCGGCCTTTCATTGCGGTCATTGGCAAATCACAGATGGAAGAGCGGGAACGCCGCAACAACCAGAGTCATCCCCCAAAAGAGGGTGTCCTCCGTGCGTTGCTCACCTGTCAAGCTCAAAATAGGACCGCCATCCCCAGTAAAAGTGGGGATGGCAGTTATACTTTAAGCTTGATAGGCAATGCAACTGCAATGCCTGTCCACTTGACGAGAATCTTGAGGTTGATCTGATCAGACTGATCTTGAGGTTGAAAGACATTCTTGACTCTTGAGGCTACAAGGAAACCGGCATTGACGACAAAACAGTCCGTGAACAGCGTAAAAAGGCTCTTGCGACTGCAAGGAAGCCGGTGTTTAGGGCGGTTGGTGTGTGAATGGTGTAAGGACGGTCTTGAGGCACAGAGGCCGTAAAGAAGGTCGGGCCGGGGAAAACGTGGGAACCTTGGACAGGGAATCTGCAAATGAGTTTTTTTTTTTTTTTTTTGAATCCAAATTTATATCCGCGGCATACAACTAGGCACAGAAGCGGACACATATGCTACACGTATTATGTTAGGAAGATACATTTTGGAAAATGAAACCATTAGAGAGTCTGGTTTATGGGCAGTGTGCGGTCATAGAGTGTGGTGGTCGTGTATTGGTCTCCTGTATGATTCTCATTATCCCTCATCCCGGTTCCCAACGTGCCCGCGGTTTAGCACAGGCTCCCGTCTCCTCCAAAACCGAAGTACTTCTTGTACGCACTTCGAGTTGGCGAAGAGTTGGGGTAGCGTTCGGGCCGGCCGTTGGCAGTGATATGGCAGTATGGGAACAACAGATATGTATACCAAACGTCCCCAGGAGGGGAAGATATAGACTACATCACATGATCTGATCTACGACATCACATGGGAGCGTGATGCCTACATCATCCTACAGGCAGCTACAGCCAAGTCACGCCAAGTCACTGCGGAAACGAGTTTATTTGCGGCGCACTTTATGGTGTGATTATGTTACGTAAAGACATCATTTTCCGACATGTGAAAATGTAGCATAATCTTATCTTACCAGTCAGAAGAGAGAAGCTAACGATACCCTAAGATCGTCCGCTTTGCCTCTTCCTGGATCTATCCACAGGGTCTGCTTACTGCCATCGCAGATAAGCAGACCTGTCTTTATATGATCATTACTATCAGCCCATGGTTTGCTCAAACTCAGATTTAGTGAAGATTATGATGTCTTTATTGTCAGAAAAAAAAAGTATACACTCGTATACTAGTAGCTTGTACAGTCCTCCTTCCCTCATCCGCGCGCACTCTTTTCCACCATACAATCATTCAAGTGCATCCACGCAAGCCAGCTCCAGGTGTGCTTGAGGCTAGGGCAGACACGAATACCACTTGTGCTCCCTGGCGTGCTCGGGAGGGTACTGCGATGAACTGCATGGGCTGCATGCGGCGCAGTACGTACCAAGCACAATACCTCCGTTCCAGATCACGAACCCGCCGAACAGGATCAGAGTCAGGGCGTATGGAATGAACGGCGGTAGGATCTGTGGTAGGATCGCCGGCGCACTCAGCACTGATCGAACAAGATCCACTGAAAAAGGAATAGCCAGTGTGAGGCCCCCGTTTCTAGAAACGAAGAATAGGAGACAAACGGAATCCTGCGGCCAGCGCAGGAGGATCATGCAGCCTTGCAGGTTTTGAGCCGCCCGTGGTGCACGTCGAAAGCGCAGGTGCATTAGCTGGCTGGACGCATACGCATATAATACCCAGATAATATTTGTCTGGCGAAACGTGCAACTTATAATCCCTAACTGGAAATACGGCTCTGATTAATAACTTTCTCCTGAAAAGCACGCACATCACGTACCATACTGGCGGTCCAATGCCGCCCCTGCGACGCCGCAACGATTGTGATACTAACCGACAACAGGCTGGGCACGTCCGTGTAATACAGGAACCCAAAGAACCATGCAATCGGGAAGGTTGAGAGCACCACAGCGTCGAGTGTCGGGGGAAAGCAAAGAAGGCGGCGGGCATATCCGTTGGTGGTAGCGTAGCAGGCGTGTGGTTGCCAACGGGAGGAGAAGAAGCGTAAGTAAAGGCGCCAGCTAAAGAGTTGCGAGTCTACATTTGAAGACAAAGATGTTTTTGAGGAGAATGGTCAAAATGTAGCTGAGCGTTACAAGTTAGCATGTGCGAGCAAGATCAAAGCTGACATTCTCACAGTCCGGGGGGTGCCGTAACTTTCGGATCCCAGTAGGTCCAGTCCCCGTTGCAGTATGCCTGGACCTGGGGGACGTGAAACGGCTCGTCCTGAGGAGCGATGAGATCATGTGGTGACGGAGAGCGGAAAGCAGACCATATATGGTTCAGATACTTGAACATTGAGCTCTTTGAGTGTCACCACAGAGAGAACGGCGAAAATGATAAAGGCGGTTGAACCCAACGACGAGGAAGACATGACATGAATGAGAGTGGATACCAATTGATGCGCCCGCTCAGTTCCCTCACGTCGAACGCGACAAATACCTTCCGCCGGACAGAGCACCTCTGTCAGGAAACGTAGGGTTGGCCGGGTCGCAGATGGACATACCGACACAGTCAGGGTAATCTTCGTGCTGACAGAGCAGGAGGTACTGAAACGGACGGCCAAGGAGGAGTCTGAAAGGGGCCGTGTGAACAACGTGGGCATGGATAGTGAAGGACACATCACCTATGCGCATGTTGATGTCATTGGTGCAACTGAGGGTGTGCTGCATGTTGATCCGTGCACCGATTTCCTTTATGAGGTCTTCCCTGACGATGACGATCTGTGGACACTGATCGAGGATGCCAGCTCCTGTGCAGAGTGGTCATAAGTACATCGATCTCGCGCAGCAGAAGAGAAAACTCAGTGTCGTGTTTGGCTACCAATTCCAGTACCGAGACCGGGTCTGCGCCATCGTTGACGACCTATTTGAAGGAGCCGGTCTTGACACGGTGGGGCCGAAAGTGCTCAATGAGCTCCTTGCACATAGGTGGACTGGTGAAGTACATCGAGCACCTGGCCTCGTCAATTTCCTGTGACGGTCCCACTTGAATGAGGCCAATGCGGAAAGCTATTACTCACCACACACTCTGTCGATACCAATTGTACAGTTTTTGAAGCTGCAGAATGGCCTTGGACACGTGTCAAGTTGTCAACAAAGCTAGGCTCGAGAACATCGGATTCATCTGATAGCAGCAGTGAGGTGGCGGTGTATGTCGCACTGCGCTCTTGTATCTTCCGGTCTTGCAGGCTGCAGCATGGATTGAGTTTGTTATATTGGTCGCGAGTGAACTCAAAGATGTGTCTTGCGGTTTTTGGGTGAGCCGAGCAGACAAAGTTAAGAAGATCTAAAGAGGGGAGGTCATCACCGTGAGAGAGGGTAGGGGATACACACGACGCCTTAGCGGCCCAGTTCAAAGTAAGTCTTCGTATTTGTAGAGGTGCGGCAGTGCTAGTAGTGTGGTGTGGCAAGCGACAACACCGTGACGATTTCATTTGCAAACATCGTTTCCACGGCGAATACAGATGGCTCACACCTGAGTCGGAGTCGCACACAAAACCTGCCCCCTCAGCGCCTCAGCAGTCACACAGTATCGATGCCCATACGCACCACAGCAATCATTTCTGAGCCTGTTGGCGCACACGAAGCGTGCACGTTGAAATCGAGCATAGAGTGATGTGCACAGCAGCTCGCCAGCTCGGGTTTGGCACAGGGTCGTTTGGGTCATTAAACAGCGGGCGAAGCAAAAAAAAACGAGGGCACGGGGGCAAGACAGAAGTGAGAAAAAAACTTGAATCGATTGAAGGAGTCCATCTTCACATGCTTAAATGATCACAGGAGAGGGAGCAGACGATGAAAAAAAAGTCTCGCGGGTCGGTCACTGGCGTGATGTGACATGTGACGGCATGGGTGTAAGAGGAACGACTTAGAAAAAAAAAAAAAAACACCTTGCTACTCAAGCTGGGCCGACACATAAAAGAGTGTGAAAAGAACAATGTGCCCAAAAGACAGGTCAGATTATGTTCAGATTAAAAAAAGAGGGAAGTTAAAAGGAAGAGGGTGGAAAACGATCAGTTTATATGACCGAGCCCCAAAGCTGACCTCGGATTATGGTCGGAAAACGCACGCTGAGGACCCAAAAATCACATGGTACGAAAATAGTCGGATTATGGTCGGAAAACATGATAAGTCAGCTTATGGTGTCTTATTATGTATTTTCAGTGCACTTTAGTATGTACTTAAAATCTCGTTCCGCAGTGAGTAACGTGTCATCTTCCTGATGCAATGAAGCACGAAGACATTGTCAGCAAGGCAGCGAGGAGAGACGTAGTAGAGTGAGAAACGAGGTTAAAGACAATCGAGACACAATTCAATTCAAAAGCCATTCAAAACGCCGTGACATGACCGAAAGAAGCCACTTGCACTTACCAGTGGGAAGCTCTACAAAAATGTGGAGGTGTGTATCGGGAGGTGGCTCGGGCCATACTGCGGAGATTTTTTCTTCTGGCCACAATCGTCGTAGATCGTTGGCATCGCGCTTATATTGGCCCTTATTACTTGTTTCCCCACGGACCACCAGGAGATCTACATAGACCTGCAGAGGACATTTGTTATTACATTAATGTTCACATAGAGATCATGATATAACATACCTTTATGAGAGTGAGCTCCATGGCGCTACATCCGCCGAAGACCTTGCTGGACCCTTTGGCAAAGATTCGCTCTTTCAGGTCATAAACGTCATCATCATCATCATCAAGTGAAATGGGGACACTAAAATATTCGTATTGGCCTTCGATATAGCACCACAGTTTATGTTCGGGCATTGGGTCGAAAAAGTTTGGGGCTCAACAGATGGTGGTGGTTATAGAAAGAGAAGTTAAGTTGGTCGCGGTTGTTGTGGGCAATTTAATAATAATAATCGCGATCAACAAATATCAACAAATATCAACTGAGTGCCACACCTCACGTGACCCGATATTCCTGGGAGCGAAGATCAGAGACTCGCTCTTGCGTGCCTCCCAGCTCTCTCTTCCACCCCACTTACAGTTCTTACTCTTGTACTTGTCTTTCTCACTTTAACTCTTCTCTACTCTTTAACTCTTTACTTTCTCTTACATACGAGTCAACGAGGTGACGTAGTAATCCGCTTACCTGAGCTAGCTTAC